>CM061045.1:50620269-50915269 GCA_030762985.1 Adelphocoris suturalis | reverse complement strand
TATTTTTTATTTATTTTTTTTTTCTGTTTTTTGTTTTTTGTTTTTTTTTCTGTTTTTTTTTTTTGTTTTTGAGTTATGTATTCACTTTTTTTATTTTTCGTGTATTCGACCTTGCCTCACTAAAATGACCTAACTTCCTTAATTTGCTGAGTAAAGTAAAAATTGAGGATACCTTCGGAAAGAGCATTAAATTTCCCATCAGTTAGACAACCGAACATTTTTTCGAACCCCCATCTAGTAATTTTTTGCTAATTTTTAGTGCTTAATTTTTAGTGTTTTGACGAAATTCTCACGACATTTTCACCTGTTTTCTGTTGAGGAAAATCGATGCGGTCTTCAAGAAAAACATCCTCTAACTGTCAGCTTTTGAACGGTCTAGTCAATTTTACTTTTACTTTGCCAATTAGAGGAGAAAAGTATGTTGAAAAACTTTTCTTTTTTTTTTTTTTTTTTAATGACATTGAGGGATTTCTTTTTTATGACATCGAGGGAAATTTACCCTCTTAGAAATTACGAGTTTGGGGCCGGTTTCTACGTATTTTTTCACGCTGAATCGAGTGGTAACACTCGCAGATTTCCCCAACTCCTTTATAACCAAGTTTCACAGTTTATTTTGTTATTCTCAATTTTATGTGTTTTTAATGGTGAAAATGGTTAGGTACCAGTCCTGTAAGGAGGAGATCTGCGAGTGTTACAATTCGATTCAGCGTGAAAAATGAGTAGGAACCGGTCCAAAACTCGTACTTGGGGGGTTCATTCTTTACAAAAACCCTTGATTTCATAGAAAAAACTATGTTTTTCGACATACAACATACTTTTCTCCCCAGCCTATCGACCAAATTACAGATTGTCCCTCGAGCAATTGAAACTGAAATTGTATTACATTATTTTCAATTATATTACATCATTTTTTATTTAACGATCCAATCATAGTTCAGACAATTCAGAACTACGACTTTGACCCCGGAAAACCGATGGAAGCTACGGAATTTTAGAGAAAAATGGGAAAATTTTAGCTATTTTCTCCATTTGCCGCTATATTTAGCGAATAAGTACAATGCCGGTTCAAGTCCTTGCCAAATTACCAACGGCTTTGTACCGAGTATCCTGGAAAATACCCAATTTTATCGGCACAAGGTATTTCGGGACCTTAAATTATCAATCCGGTGAAATTAGGGTGAATTTGTCTATTACCCTACACTTAATTTGAGGATTATGAACGATAAACGAAGCCATCGTCGGCGGAAAATATATCAAAAAACGGGATCATGTTCAGAACATGCCAAAGCATATTCTCCGACCATAATAGGCAATTCTTAACCAGACGACACAGCATTTTCTGTGAAAGATTTTTACTTATCTTCAAGCAGTGCCCTCTGCCAGTTTACCGAATAACTAGTGGAATAAATAAGTTCATCGTGTTCAGCGCATGTGAAAACCCATAAATTGACACCAAAAAATTGAAATCCGTCCTTCAAATTATCACCTCGGTAAGAGGTTGGTTTACGATAGAGGTCGATAACTGATAAAAAATCGACCCAGGTAAAGTGGTTAGGATTAATATTTTTTGCTAAAAATTTAAGAGGGTCATTCTGACATACCGAGGAAGCAAAAACGCAATGGGGACAAGAAATCCCAGAACTTTTTTTTTTTTTTTTGAACCACCCTAATACAACATACTTTTCTCCCCCAATTAGCAAAGTAAAAGTAAAATTGACTAGACCGTTTGAAAGCTTGAGGATTTTTTTTTTTTTTTTTTTTTTTTTTTCGAAGACCGCATCGAGTTTTCTCAACAGAAAATAGATGAAAATGTTGTGAGAATTTCGTCAGAAAACACTAAAAATTAACAAGTTTGAAATTTGAACTAGACAAAAAATTACAAGAGAGTAGTTTGAAAAAATGTTCAGTCGCCTATCTGCTTGGGCTATTCTCAACGGTATCCGCAACTTTTAGATTACTCAGCTGATTAAGGAAGTTATGGACATTTTAGTGAGGCAAAGTCGAACATACGAAAAAAAATCTTAATAAATGAATAACTCGAAAACAAAACGTTTAAAAAAAACTCTAAGGGGAACTTTCGATCAGAAATGAGGTCTAAAATCGATCCCCGAAGTTTTGACGTAACATTCTCGGATACCCTGTACATAATTTTTTTGTGCGGTGCACCGTCTAAGAGTTAAGGACAATAAACCAATTTTCGGAGCCTTTCCACCCCCCTCCCACCCGCTAACGCGCAACGTAAGAATCAGGTTTAGGGCCGGTTTCACCAAAGTTTTAAATCAAATTTTACTTATTAAACCAAAGAGATCTCAGCTGTTAAACAACGATATTCGGTTTCACCAACTCCGGTTTGGATAATTCAATGATCAAAGGCGCTAAATCAACGATCAAAACTAACCAGCCGAATTTGAATGGTTAGCATTCAAATCAACGATTTGCTAGGTAGGTAGTTCTTTTCGCCATATTTGTTTACCTGAACGAAATCCTTTTGTGCTACGTTTTCCCACCTAATTTGCTAGATTTTCCTAGTTATTTCCTACATGCACGAAAATGAGCCACAGAGGATTGATTAGAGCATTGTTTTTTGAGGACGACTTTGATGAGGATGATATGAAAACTTTACCGTCCTCGTTGGATTAGAGAGAGTACAGCGGATTTCAATCTCAATGAAATCGATTTTCTGAGGAGGTACCGACTTCCAAAAACTATTGTTTTGTTAGTCCTTGAACAAATTAATGATAGCATCGACTACACAAGTCACGGGTAGGGATATAGGTACATACATGGAATGTACAATAATTACAGTTGGAAAATAGTGTCATAAAATAGCCAACGGATCATCACAATTTAAAATGACAAAATTTGCCTAGGAGATGTCGTAAGCTATTGTCATGGGATGGCTATTGTGATGGTAGGTACAAACATAAAAATTCCTAGTTATGCAACTTGACCATATTATATTACCTGTTTCCTGCGCTTTATGAGTCGAAACAGCTTTGTAATCTCGGCTTCTGCGTGGCTACAGTTATAAAATCCATCGAATTACAACTACTGCTTTTAAGGAGACCGACTCCCGAAATTTACAATGAAGACAAATCAAAATCGTGTTTGGATGGAATTTGTTTGTTCGAAATTTCGCGATTTCTACTTCAAACTCAAATCCAGAATCCTTGGGGAAACCCATATATTATCATAGCTGTACTAGTTTCGAAATGATAGGGCAGTAAAGGATTACCCCTACGAGTTTGTAAAACATTATGCTATCAAAATGAGATTCCAGGTTGGTAACAGCTGTTCCCTCATCCTCATTTTGTGGGAAAATGCCTCCTTGATATCGTCTAAATTAACGTTTCACGGAAACGTTGTAAATCGATGTTTACTGATAACAGTGTAACCATTGATTAAGTTGTTTAAATCAATGTTCAAAACTCTGGTTCCGTAAAACAATGATCTACTTTAACCATGGTTAGGGATTCTTGGTGAAACTGGCCGTTAGTATCTTCATCTGCAAACTCTTTCCAACACATCACCTAAAAATTTAATTCCGCCAGCCTCAGTGAACACCCTAAACAGGGAGTCCCGCTAACTATGCTCCCTTCACTCATTGTCTCTAGGAACCGAGAAAATAATTCCAACGGCTTACTCCATACCTAATTCTTTTTGTAGAATTCAAAAATAACTAAATTGCGCACTGCCCACGAGACCAAAGATGCGCAGTGTGCACTACCTACGTTGTTTAAATCGGAACCTTCTTTTTTATTGCAGATTTTGAATCTACCTGTCATGCCATGAACCCAAATTTTTGAGTCCGCAGAAACGTGCGCAATTAGGTATGCGCACAAGATTTTTGTGAGTATTAAATTGCCAGGTGTGAAATATGATTTTGAGATATTTTTCACGCTGGATCACGTAGAGGTGTTCATTTATTAATATTCGCAATACCTGCTTGAGAAAAGACTACAAAGGCGACTTTACCCATTAATTTCTTCAGCAATGCATTTCGCTTTATCATTTCATTTATTCGGTGTTTTTCCGAAGTAGTATTGTAAATATCAATAAACAAGGTATCATATCCCAAAATCATGTGGCAATTGAATATCTACAAAATCTCAATATTCTGCATTTTCATTTTTTCCGTTCTTATCGAAGATATATCTAAAGGAGTTTGAAATTGGGGGTTCCGATGCGATTTGTTACTTGTCTAAGTACCTACGGTCTTGACTAATTGCAGTATCCACAAAATATTGGTTCAAAAAAGAAAAAGAAACTTTTAATGCAGAAAACGGTTTGCCTTATTCCCCTAAACTCCGTCTCAAACCCCCCGTCTTGGTGATTCCTTTCCATGGGTTATCTACCAGTAGTTGTTATCGGTCTTTCATGGGTCTTGAACCTATCGCTCCTCTCCTGTGCTTATCACAACTGCCGAATTGTATTAAACTACCGACCGATACATGTGGGTCTGGCCCCTGCATGATGGGCGCAATTTATCGTATACCTACTTTGTATGGGAGTTGGTTGGGCGTTGGGAGACTTCAAGTACTTTCGCCATAGGTAAAATTATTATGGTTTATATACCTTTCGGAGGAGTTGGTCGCCACTAGCAGGCCGAGTACCGTGGGTCGAGTACTCGACTTGCTAGTGACGACGGACTCCTCAGAAAGTTATGTGTAATATACACCCGGACCCGTGGAATCTTGTTACCCTTATCTGGCCTGTGAGGTGTCCCCCCTCACCAGGCCAGCAGATATAAAAGTGCCAAGAGGGCCACTGAAATATACCATTCTCTACCAAGACTTCACGGAGTTATTATTCCTCATAACCTACAACCCCCGAAGCTATTATTATAGTATGTAAATTATAATATTGTAGAATTACTACGAGCGGAAATAATCCTTTAGATTTAATACCATTCTCCATAAATAGATAGGTACTTTATCCAGCCATGGAAGATACTGGAACTCCCAGGGCAGGGTCTTACAGATGTGTTGATCATAATATTTCCACTAGCCTGATGAAAAACGTGTTCTTTAGGTCAGTCAGACCCCTTTTTACCCAATAGGTATGTACGAACAAAATCAAATGAAGAAGGCTGCTGATTTCGAATTATTGCTTTCTTGCAAATATGTGAGACCCTCGGCAGTATGATGATTTTTTGACGATTGACATTGGTCTTCTAATAGAAAGTTCCAGTCATGCATAATTATGTTACATTGTATTCAAAATTGAGCACTTTCACTTCAAAGAAATGGTTAACTTATAATGTTGTGGAAAATAACTTATTCTAAATAATTGTCTGCTAACCAAAAAGAAATTGGATTTTTAGCTTTTTTGAAGATGTTATCGATTTTTTAGTGAATATTATTGAAATGATTTTAGAATCTTCTAGAGTATAGTAGATAAACTGTATGTTAGTAATATTCTGCTTTAAAAAAATACATTAGGGGAAGTGTCCCAAATTCCGCCTACCCTAACTGTTTCCTCAAATATCAACAAAGTTTTATGATTAATCCCTTCGGAAAAGTTGTTATTATTACAAGCAACAACTCAACTTTGATTCCTGGAGTCCTTATTCAATTATAGGAGACCTAGAAGGAATTATAAAAGGAAAAGTCGGAAACTTCATTTTCCCAGAATTCGTTCCCATTTCCGCCTACCAGCTGTTCCTAAAACTTCCTGGTAGGCGGAATTGGGAACAGTACACAAAGTTTGGGTAAAAAGATGCAAATCTTGCTGAAATATACCCAAAATTGACGAATTTGGTGTTATTCACCAAAACAAAAGTCCAAGAATCTCATAGCTCATTCTCATAGCTTGCATAGCTTGTGTGCAATGTTTTGATTAAAATTAAGTCTAATTTGCTGAATATAGGTATCCTGAATTATATTCAAATTCTGTATTACAATCGTACGATAAATCATGACAGCTTGCGTACGAGTCCGCAACACCGGGACACATTTTCATGTTACTGTTACCACATTCGCCTTCGTATTAAGCCAGCCTGGTTGAAATTTGAATATCACATGGTGAGCATGAGAGAATATTAACCTCACTCAGCTGATCAGGAAAGAACTCATCATTTTAATCGCCTCTTAATGTCCCAGAGAGTCTCCCTATCAAATTTCAACTTCGTAGGAGGAACATGAGGGAGTTTAGCTCACTCAACTGATTATGAAAGAGACCATCATTTCAACCGTCTCTTAATGACCCAGAGAGTCACCCTGTCGAATTTCAACTTCCCAGGCCACCCTCTCAGTATACAGGGTGTCCCATCTAAACGGGCCCATCGGGAAATAACAGCCTTACGGTGCGAGCTATCGAAAAATTGAACTGGACCTTTTTTATAGTATTTCAACTCAGCTTCACGATGCGGAAGTCCGATTTATATTTTTCCGTGTTTTAGGGTATCAAATCATTGATTGAAACTTACGGTTTCCTCTTACCCCATTTTTTATTGCTTTTTTCGATTTTAGGTTAAATTTGGAACAGAAAATGCCTCATTGAAATTTTCATTTTGGAGCTTCGTTTTTGACTTATTCCACTTTTTGCGGAAGTCTGATATTTATTTTTCCATATCTCAAATCATTGATTGAAACTTACGGTTTCCTCTTGACCCCCCTTTTTTATTGCTTTTTCCGATTCCAGGTTGAATTCGGAACAGAAAATTCCTCCATGAAATTTTCTTTTTGGGGCTTCGTTTCTGAGTTATTCCACTTTTTGCGAAATACAGAAAATTGCCGATTTCTTTCAGACATTACCAACACTTTCTTACTATTTTTATCTTCAATTTTTGAGATGTTCACCACACTTTGAAATCAGCATTAACCTATCTATCATCAGACCCCAGCGTCCATAATCAACAATCACCATCAGGGGGATGACATTACACTTGAACCGCATACGATTTAAAAAAAGTTTTCCAAATCGGCGTTTAAAAAAAAAAACTCTCAAACTGTTCAGTACACATAGAATCACTGTTCAGAATACAGTTTAAAAAATGTACTACAAGGAGACTTCCAGTCAGTTGTGTTGTGATAAATCGAAAATGCCACCTGCTCCTTCTGCAGCCTCTGCTCCTCCTGCAAACTGTATTCAAGGGTCAGGAAAACAACAGCTTCTTGATACTTATTGTTAAGTCTACACTATGATCTTTATTATTTAAAGAACCTTACATTAGTCCAGAATACGGCGTCTCATACGTTCTTCTAATAAATGAGTAATAGTACTGAACAGTTTGAGGGTTTTTATTTATTTATTTTCAAACGATGATTTGGAAAACTTTTTTTAAATCGTAAGTGGTTCAAGTCATCCCCCTGATGGTGATTGTTGATTATGGACGCTAGGGTCTGATGATAGATAGTTTAATGCTGATTTTAAAAGTGTGGTGAACATCTCAAAAATTGAAGATGAAAATAGTAAAAAAGTGTTGGTAATGTCTAAAAGGAATCGGCGATTTTCTGTATTTCGAAAAAAGTGGAACAACTCAGGAACGAAGCTCCAAAAAGAAAATTTCATTGAGGCATTTTCTGTTCAAAATTCAACCTAGAATCGGAAAAAGCAATAAATCAGGGGGGTCAAGAGGGAACCATAAGTTTCCATCAATGATTTGAGACATGGAAAAAAGAAAATCGGACTTCCGCAAAAAGTGGAATAACTCAGAAACGAAGCCCCAAAAAGAAAATTTCATTGATGAATAATGCTCAGTTGAATTCCATTTATACTAGGCGACGAGTTACCTTTCATCGATTTTAAAATAGTCTTCGTCTTCTTCAGACATACATGGAAGGGTATTGAAGGATTGTGGAAGGGGAGGTGAAGGAGGCAGGAGGGGATTGAACAAAACCGGACCAATAGACCAAATCGACGTTACAAGAAATTAACGTTTGTGGAGCGCACAGACTGCTATTAAATCAACGGCAATGAAATTTATAGGGGACCGTCTAGAAGCTAAACCGCACAATCCCTGAAAATTTCATAAAAATCGGTCCATTAGTCTCGGAGTATTAATTTTGCGCATTTGCTATAGTTATTAGGGTAAGTGACTCAAACGCCGCCTAGGGTCCTAAAACCGCTTAAAACCCGGGTTTTGAAGAGCATGTAAGCACTACCTGCATGTGGAAAGGTGTAAAGTAAAGTTTGTACATCCCTTGTACATACACTTGCGTCAGGTGTCGTTATTTTTGATCCAGACAGTGTGACTCACGTAAATTGAATCAGCTGTTTTTCACTCAAATTTCTGCTTTGAGGAATTGCGCCTGAACGACCTGGTAGGTAAAAGATGCTCTCCTCTCTTTTACGCTACGTTCAAGTATATTAAATGGAGATTATAATATTGTTCTTGTTTTACGATAGAACGGTTTCCTAACTATATTTTTTCTTGTTCTACTTCATGTAGGATGTGTGCCTAACACCGCCCATCTGGGTGTTCCTAACATTATCACATATCATGTAGATATTCCTATATTATTATATACGCATTTTAGAAAAAATGGTTCATAAAACCAAGGAACATTTAATAAAAAAAGTTTTTCTGAAGAGATTACAATGGGTTATAAAAGAAGAATAAACCGAAAGAGATAGATAGGACCTGAAGGCTAAGGGTAATACCTAAAGCACCAACAACTGACACTGTAGAAACTAATTAAAAAGAGTTTGGCACGAAGTAGTGTTGTGCCATTAGAGCTAAGACTAGGAATTCGGAGCCACATATAAGTCATTCGCAGTCATTTAAATAAGGCGCGATAGTAGGATTCATAAAATTGAAGAATCAGGTTGTGTCAGCAATCAAATTATTAATATCTGATTTCTTACCTCCTGCTAGTGGTACCTTGCTTGAGTAAGCAGGGGAAAGACTGAGCTCGCAAGGATGGGACGAAGAAGCACGCCTTGAAGAGGCTCGAGTATTTTTGACAACCACTTCCGAAAATTCATCTTTGAAACCAGATTTTTAAAAGAAACAGAACCCCTTCATTGGCCCAACATAAATCAACTTCCTATCATTGAGTTGATGCATACATCGATGTAGTCGACATTATTAATGATTTCAAAACTGAATCCCTCTTTGTGTCCCCAGTCGACACTATTAATGATTTCGTATTGGTTTGATTACTGGTAAATTAATTCGATGAGATGATTATCCGAATGGGTAGGTGAAAAAAAGAAGAGAGGAAAAAAAAAAAAAAAAAAAAAACACAACGATTCATGCTAAATCTTAGTTCATGGTCCTGGCGTTGTTATCACATCATTTGAATAATTTTTAAATAATATATTGCAAAACCCAATTTTTTATTTGTGTACGTCGACTGCTTTAAGGAAGGCCAACTATTACTGTACTGTATGTATTGTGTTGATACCACTTTGGAACTCCATCGCGATATTATGTAGTTATATAATTCACACAAACACACATAGGTACTCGACAGTCTCTATGTATATTTACACCACCGGTGCACTTTGCGCTATAGATAAAATTAATGGGGAAACATAATCCTGGTAGTAGTTTTTTAGTATTTTTCCAAGTCGGTATTGCGAATATCCATAAATCATCACTACCTGATTTGTTGTGAACAAATACCCCAAATTACTCGTATGTAGGTAGTGGTAATTTAATACATTTCAAAACTCAAAAGGTAGTTGCATATTGCGCACACTTTGCTCGGAACTCTGCACGTTTTTGTGCACTAAAAATTCGAGTAATGAGTCCTCCATGAAATTTCGCGTAGAATCTGAAACCGAAATGTAAAGGAATTTTCATGCGTTTTGTGCGAGTGCGAAACTGTTTTAAATAGATTCTACGCTAACAATTTGTTACGATTTGAAGTTTTTGTAAAAAAACGAATGCTTATTAGCTAGTTTCAGCGAATGCTAGATAGTTTCAGCAAACAGAGAGAAGTTTCGGCGGTAGTGGTGACTGCGGAAGGAGGGCGGAAGGAGGGGGGGGGGGGGGGGTTAGTGGGAAACATGAGAACACATACTTGATTTTGTTTGATTGTAAACATGACTAAAATTAACAGACACACTCAATTACACCATGTAAAATGTTGAAACGGTTAGAATACAAACTAGGCAACATTCACGATTTCAACAGGTGATACCTACTCGAAAAATTTCAAAACGTTCTAACTGCGGACCTATTAGAGATAAAAATATGAAAGAAAATTTATTTTAAAGTGGACTTAATGTTTTACAACTCTTCTCAATGTCTACCACTTTTTTTTTTTTTTTTAACGGTGTACCGTTTTCTAGTTATTGACAACAACAAAATTTGGAACACTTCCGTACATCGTTGAGGCCAGGGCTTTTAAAATGCTCATCTACCAACTACTCCTAACAAATCTCCAATGGAATAAATATCCCGTCCAAAATGTTTTCTACAAACTCTTTATTGACTAGACTACTATCCCTATACTGAACGGAGCCTCATCTCTTCCCATAAATTTCACTAAATTCATTCAAGTCACTTAGAGTAAATCAGTTATTAGAATCACAACAGTCTCATTTTAATTATTTATTTATTTTTCTGTTTCAGGTGACCAATAAGAGTGATTAATGTGTTGAAGTTTTCAACGACGAAGAAAACATCGACAATATGACCGAGATATGGACTATCAACAATACTATTATTGATAGTATAAAAGAAGAAACTTTTCCAAAAGATTGGTTCATATCCCACTTGAATGATCTTAATGTAAAAGTTGGAAAAATAAAAAAAGAAACACAATTCAACCTCGAAAAATGTGAACTTCCGACCGAATTAGATTTTTTTCGTCAAGGAAAAAATCAAAAAATTGACGACAATGTTTCATATGATCGACCCACTTGGTATGATGAGGAGAAATTCAAACGTGGACAGAAGTTTGCCAATGATTATTACGGAATGGTAAACTATGCTGAAATGATAACTTTGTTAATTCTATTTTCATTCGATGGCAGTTTGGGCCCATTAATTTACACTAGAAGGTCTGATACGGTCAAAAAAGCCGGAAGAAGGTATTTGTCAACTGCTCTACGGGTATTGTCTTGGTATGAAGAAGATGTATGGGACAAGAACAGCGACTCTCACAAAAATATTCAAGTTGTGAGGGCATACCACAAGACTACTGTTAATAGAATGAACAAGCATTCAAAACATGATTTGGAACAAAGAACTAAATTAAGGAACTTATTTTCACCAACAGACATAATGTGCCCAGCGTTAGCAGCATTAAAAGGCGAATTTACTGGAACCAGTAAATCCAGTTGGATTAGAGAATACACACATTCAGAAATAGCAATCAGTCAAACCACCATGAGTTTCACACTTTTCGGATTCATGGGTCTCGTCATCTTATATCCTGAAAAATTGGGAATTGTGGGAACGACTGAAGAAGAACTGGATAGCTTCGTTCATCTGTGGAGAGTTATCGGATATCTTTTAGGTATCAAAGACGAGTTCAACTTGTGTCAAGGATCATTCACTCAAGTCAAGTTAAGGTGCCAACAAATAATTGACAACCTCTTCATTCCCAACCTGAACAACCTTACCGAGGATTGGGAACATATGTCCAGATGTATGATAGAAGGTGTAGCAATGACGATTCCAGGCCCTACATTTGAGACATCGTTGTTACAATTGTTTTGGATGACTGGTGTTAAAACAACCAAATACAAAAAACATCTGAAGTGGAAGTTTATAGTAAAACACTATCTCAATAGATTCATCATGAGGTTTATTACTCGGTTTGAATTCATAAGAGTGAAATTCAATAGGTGGGTAAAAAGTCAAATGAGGCTCAAAGCTTTGACAATGCTGAAGGAACAAAAAGAAATTGGCGACTAGAATGAGAACAAATATCAAGGTAGCGTAAAATAATTACAAGTAGATACGTACCTACCTATGCAGATCGCGTGCTGTTGTAACCTTGCCAGTTTCTCCAGATCTTACGGCAAACGTTCACGCAGGTCGACAAGGAGTTTTACATCCCTGTGGTGAAGGTGGGGGGGGGGGGGGGGGCTTTTTATACTACCTAGTACCTATTGGTAAACGTAAGATATTGAAATCTGTTCAGTTATACTACACTCGATTCTTCTTCGCCTCTTTTAACCACAAAATTCCATCAAATTTGCTTTATCCTAGGCAACTTACCCGTTATACCTATAGCGATAACGCTTTGTGGCGTTGTTGACCTAGACACATCACATTACATTTCTCGTGATCAATTTCGTGAATCATGAACAAGAAGCAACTAGTTCGACAAAAAGAATGGAGGGTGGCACAACCTGTTCAAAATTGAGAAAGGTCTCGTTTCCATACCATCCCTTCTGCTCAGAAAATTCTTTGCATCCTGAACATTTATATTCGCAAATTAAAAGTTATTTATGTTACGCAAAACATGGGTATTGTAAACCTGATCTGTTTTGAGGGAATACATGTAAATAGAAAATATAAATGAATGAAATCCATGTTAATTTTGTAATTTGTTTCTAAAAACATTAAAAGTTGGATGGAAATGCATCCAGCAATTTAATGAAAGATTGAAAGATTATAAAAATTCAAAACTACGAAAAGTTGTGCGTACAATAAACACTTTTACTTGGTGCCTTACTTTCTTCCACATTTCTCAATGCATTAGGTCCTCAGGTACCGTATTATAATGTATCAAAAGCGCTATGGATAAGTAGCAAAAACAGTTCCTACCGAAGGTCGTCACCATTTGGACTCACACTGATAATAGGTGTACCGCTAGTAGTGTGTAGTGATAGCATTCAATGTTTTAGTTGAGAGTCCATTTTAAATCAGCTGTTAGGTATTTGATAATTGGTTGTTTGATGGATATGATACTCATTGATTAGCAACGAACATCTCAACATTATATAGGTACGTATATGACTAATATGAGTGTGGTGTGTAGTATAGTGAGTATATATGAGTGTTACATTCGAGTCTTACAGTGCTGCCATTAAAATTTTAACGGATCATGGTTACAATAAAACTTGAAAATGATACATTAATATAATCTAATACTTATACTTATATGTGACCGTGCAAGGGAAAAGGGAGCTTAACTTGCCAAGGCTTTTTTTTTTTTTTTTTTTTTTTTCAGGAGAACGAAAAAAGTAAGATAGGGTTAAAAAATTACTTTTTTTTGTAATATTTTTTTGGGTACCAAAACTATCTCTCTTTCCCCAATAATCATCAAAACTTGAATTTTCTACATTTTTCATTGTATTCGAAAATGATAGAAAAAAATCCAAGAAAACTATTTTGGTCAGCATAATGAGGAGAAAAATAAAAATATATAAACTCAGATTTGACCTCTGGCGAGTTAAGTTCCCTTTTCCCATACACGGTCACATACTTTGAGTAGCGGTAGTGGTGGGGTCATCAAACCATTGGTGCCGCTTTTTGTCACAATGGACCATTCAAACGATGCTACTTTCAAGATGGCTGTACACCGATCAGCTGATTTCATATGAGATAAATCGTTAATATTGTATTCTGTGGTACCTATTATATTTGTCTATGAATCGTAATCGAATATGGTTACTCTAATTTATTGTTCGACGCAGGATGTTTTGTTATTTAATTTTCAACTAATATCTACTACGCGTTTTTGCGTCATTTTCCTGGTCCAGCGCGACGAGGAAAATAGCGTTGAAATAAGAGCAATAGTTCATCCATGTCATTTACACTCAAAGGTCACATTATGAGCAATCCTATCTGTCATGGACAACGCCAGGAGCAACAGCAGCGTTGATTCCATCACAGTTCCATGAAGTTTAAAAAAAAGTGTTCAGAAAGTACAAAAAACGAGTTTTATTCAAAATAACAAATTTTTCTTCTTTTTTTCTCAATTCGTGGATAAATGTTACTAAAATCACATTTACGTCACTATAACACCGAAATATCATTTAATCAGCAACTAATAAAAGTTCTGGAGCAAACATTTCATCCCCTTGAACGTTTTACCGTTTAAATTTAAGCTGTCCGTCCTCCATAAGGTATCAGATTTTCCCCATTTTCGTGCTCCGATGAAGTACCCAGACTCAGGAAATAAGTCCACAGGTTAATGGATCCTGGTAGTGTCAGTCCATGGGGAATTTACCTACTAATTGCAAACTTGCTGGAATGAAGTCCTTCTTTTGACAGTAGGTAGCCAGAATCAGGGCAACTTTTTTGTCTTCATACATTTAGTGTGGTCCATCTCGGTATTTTCTGGCGTAATTCACCCCACATTTCTTCCAGAAGCTGTAGAGAGAAAATAAAATTTTAAGTAAGTACCAACCTAACCAGACAAAAACCTACAGATGACAATCTCCCATCTAACACGAGAAAAACCACGTATATCCATGATTCTATCACTCCTCATCAACAGCGGAGATGCACTCATCTCACCTATTATTTAAAATCCAGTTGAAATGGTATTTGTCTTGGGTAGTTACTTACCGGAAAAATGAGAAAGCTGGACTAAACCCTTAATTTTATCAGGCTAGTTGAGTACTTTAAAGCGATGATGGACTCACAACTAATTAGAGGATGCATTGCAGTTGGTCGAGATAGGATCAATAAAATGTGTAGAATCAATTTATTCTAGTCCCAATTCTGTAAACCTTACTCAACCGAAGTTATGAGGGTTCACGTAACTTTTCCCAAAATTTATCCTATTTATCCCGCTGGTCCCGTTCATCCTGTTAAACGGTACCTACCTACTTTTTTCAGCACGATTTTCTGGAAAAAAATTTAAATGTTAGGGACCTCTCTGGACGTGGTAGAGTGTAACTACAACTAAAGGAATCATTAATTTAAATCAGCATATTGAGTAATTTTGTTCCAATCCTACTTGAGATGCTGAAATTTGGAACGAGATCCAGCTGGGTGTGGTATTATATAATTGCAACTTGAGTAATCAGTCTGGTACAGCAGAATATGCTCTGTTCTCAACTTGGTTTCTATCAATTTAAGATGCTGACATTTGAAATGGGGCTTCCCGGGGTGATGTAGAGAACAATATTATAAGTTGAGAAACCTCTTATCAGCTGAGTGGGCTCTTTACCTTATTTTATTCCTATTCATCTTGAGATGGTGAACTTTTAAACAAAACTTTTCTGGGAGGGGTAGATTATAAATTACGACTTGAGGAATCAGTCTAATCAGCAGAGAGACCTCTGTACTTTTGTTCCTACTGCACTGAGATACGAAACGAAACGGGGCTTTGTTGCGTGTGGTAGAATATGATGGGACCTATTACAACTTGGGAAACCACTAATCACCTGAGTGAGCTCTGTAGCTTATTTTGATCCTATTCAACTTAAGATGCTGAACTTAGGAACGGGACCTCTCCGAGTGTGGCAGAGTATAATTACAACTTGAGGAACCATTAATTATAACCAGTATAGTGAGCACTGAATCTAATTGTGTTCCAATCCAACTTGAGATGCTGAAATTTGGAACGGGGCTTCTAGGGTGTGGAAGAGTATACGACTTGAGGAGTGAGTTTAACTAGCAGTTACTTTTTACTTTTGTTCCTATCTAACTTGAGACGCTGAAATTTGGAGCGAGCTCTTCCAGCTGTGATAGAATGTAATATAAGCACTTGAGAAACATTCCAATCTGCTGAGTGAGCTCTGTACATAATTTTGTTCCTCTTCCACTAAAAATGCTGAACTTTGGAACGGTGCTTCTCTGGGTGTGAATGTGTATAATTATAATTTGGGGAAACTCTCTAATTAGCTGAGTGTGATCTACAGCTAATTTTGTTCATATCTAACTTGAGATGACATATTTTGGAACGGAGCCCCTCTGGGTGTAGTAGATACAATTGTAGATAGTATTTCCCTGGCAGTGCTGACACAATTTACTAGAAATTTATGTGTTGATTCACTGTGATCTACTTTCATCTCTTGGACGAGCAAGCAAAACGGGCAAGCACAGCTAGTAAGTACCTATATATGATATACCTGTGTGTAACAATTTACAACGTTTTTGTTTGATTTTGTCGAAAATCAGTTCAATAAATCGAATGTGACTCCCGGGTGGCCAGCCAATCGTGTTCCAGAAGGATCTAAACATTAGGAGAAAAATTAATTGTCAACATAACTGTGAAAAGCAATACGAATTGGCATTGCATTGCAACCCAATCACCAGTGCTCCCCCACCACGAGATGCTCCGGCTTCAAGTGACAAAACCCCTCCAGCGCTCGCAGCAACCCCCCCCCCCCCCCCCCACTCTCCCCTCTACCTCCTCAGCCAACGCCTTCAGTGGTTCCTCTCTCAAACTCATTCCATCTTGCAGCACGTTCTTGGCAGGTTAGCGGAGTGCTAGTATTATTATTATTATTTTAATTCAGGGTCCGTGGGAGGGGTCAATTTCCCCCTCCGCCGCACCAAAACCGAGGTTTATTGTGCGGTACTCTCCCCTGTTTCCAACCTATAGGTTCTGGAGCCAATCCCCCTCTTCCACCAGTCTGAGAATTCCCCCCACAAGGCAGTCGGTGTGGGCTGCCTTGTAGGTCTGTGAGAAAGGCCGGTGCTGGGAGAGAGGCCGCAGAGGTAGGGCTGATAATACCTGAAGAGGTAGCTGGCTTGTAGGTTTACTCAACACTGGAGAGAAGGCCACAGAAGGAAAGCAGGAACTGGGCATTCTAGTCAGTCCGGGAAGGCTTGGAGAGTTGAAGAGTTCAGTCGAGCGCTCCTAGCTGCCTACTAAGGAATCATACATTTCAGACAAGAGATCGACGGCCGTTCACTCATCTTTCTCACGGATCACAAGCCTCTCACTACATCTCTAACTTCACTCTCAAATGCCTTGCCGCATACACGCCTTCGACATTTGAGATTCATCTCGGGATTCACATCTGACATCAGATACAAACCTGGACCTGACAACGTTCCAGCTGACAATCTCTCTCGCCTACAATCTAAGTAAATTGACAACCTGCCACCCTTCACTCCTCATAAATGGAGAGAACTACAGCTCCTTGACCCTCATCTCACAAAAATATACCTTCAGGAGTTCACCATCGACGGAGTACCTCTCTAATGTGAACATTCAACTGGGACCATAAGTGCCTTCTTCGCTCTGCCCGATCATATTCAACCACCTTTACAGACTGTCTCACTCCGCCATCAAGGCTACAACTTCATTGATTAGAAGCAGGTTTTATTGGCCAAATATTTCCTCTTCTATCAAAATCCTGACACGCTTCTGCCGTCTTGCAATCGTGCCAAGACCACTCGACACATCAGAACACCTCCTGGCAGCTTTCAGGATGCACAACCCCTTGAACACGTCCATCTGGATATTGTGGGTGCCCTGCCAGCATCAAACGGCTTAAAGTACTATTTGACCATGATTGATAGATCAACAGGAAGTAACACCATTACATGATATCTCAGTGAAATCGATCACTCAAGCGTTCTGCCTTACCTGGAGCACACGTTTTGGCCCCCCAAAATTTCTAAGAGCGGACCAGAGAACCCAGTTTACTTCCAGTTATTTCTCAGCTGCATGTCAATAATTGGGCATTGAGAACACATACAAGCACATTCCATCCCGCTTCAAAGGGAATCATTGAGCACTTCCACCGATCCTTAAAAGAGGTCTTAATGTGCTGCTCTACCCCTTCACAATGGGCTCTTGACCTCCCGGCAGTTCTTTTTGGACTTTGTAATAGACCTACACAGGATAACATCTCTCCTCCTCAACGGCGTGACTCCACACATGCCCCATTCCCTCGTCACTCCACTTACTCTGCCTGTTGTCCCAGTACTGTAGCACGATTCCTACTGGAAATACGCCAAAACATATTACCCTGCGACCATGAAGACAGCTAAGACGATTTTTGTACGAGTTGGTATGCCATGAACAGCCCTTGTACATCCCTACATCGGTCCTTACACCGTTCTCTTAAATGATGGGAAAACAATAACATACTCCGGTCCATCAGGTCAGCCTCTCTCTGTTTCAGTAGACAGGGTAGAGCCTGCTCCGCTCTCTCTGAACAAACACACCTCAGCCGTCCTCTCAACCCAAAACTTCAACAACGAACACTTCAAAGTTGCCTATTTAAGCTTCTGGCTCCCAGGAAATTAACATGTTCTCAAGATGACTACCAATCAAGCTCATCTACACAAGCCTACACGACCACCTCCCCCAGGCAGACTTTGCTCAGCGCTCTGGCCCATGATGCTGCTGGAAGCATGGGACCAGGCTCAGCCGGTCCCTCGGCAGCCTCCTCAAGCCTTCTCAACGGCTTCTTCCATGCCACTTCTACCAGTTTCATCAAAGGGCACCACAGTGGTGGAAATTGCATCAGAGCCTCTGATGCCACACCTCTCTTTTATTCTGCCCCCTTACAGCTGGACCTGCAAGGACTGCTGTATCCATGGGGAACATTGGCCCCTCTGCCACTCCGTGGGGACGCAAACCAATCCCCCGCCCACCACTGTCAACAAGGCCACCCAGGTCGACGGCTTCAAGCCGCCCCCAACACCGAAGAGACTCCAGCCCACCTCCACCGTCCACCGTGCTCGTACGGTGTCTCGGCGATGTGCCATCAACCCTCGATGCCACTGTCGAGAGGGATGCTGCTGGGTTCAGCACCCACCTTTTCAAAGGCCTTTGTCATGGCCCCTATTTCATCGGCCCTTCTCAGGGACACCAAAATTTGTCACCTTCCTGTTTTCGGTCTCTCGTAATTATCAAATATTTCAACCAAGTTGCTAAAAGACCATTTAGTTTTCAGATTGCCCCCTGGTGATTGTCCACGGATCTGGCTGCCTCCTCCTCCTGCTCTGGCGCCGCCTCATCACTCACCATGGCTGCGCACACTCTTTGCACTAGTCCACAATGAACTCACAAAACATTTGTAATTGGGTCAACCCTTTCATTGCAAACTGCAGACAATAAACACACAGCCAGAAAAATATATGAAATTCCATTTATCATTAAATAAAATTCCAGAAAGGTGAGGTGTGATGTGAACACCAGACCAATGGAGCCTATTATTGTAAAACTTGCCTGGCATGGGGGGCTACCCCCCTCCCCCCACCGAGCAGACATGTATATAAGCCAGTCCAGGGGGCCCAATAAATCATTTCATATCCATCAACCAAGAGTTCTCTATTACTCCTGCATCCTGCTGTCACAAAATGAAATGCTTGAAGGGAGAAAACTTATTCTTGAACTTCCAAAATCAATTTCAAAATGAAGTTTCATTTTCATTTACGGAATGGCAATTCCAGAGTAAAGAGGAGAGTTTTCTCTTTCCCAAACATTAGTTGTGTCATTTTTTGGTTGTGGAATAAGGGCGCTAAGCCAGATGAAGTGAACCCTAACTGCCAACTATTGCAAACTTTGACTGCCTGTTGAACAGCGAAAACTTGTTGAATCAGCCTGGAACTTAGTCGAGGATTTTTTCTCACCAGAGGCACAAAATACCCCAAAATGGTCAATTTTGGAGAATATTCATGTTTTGAGTTCAACCTTTGATATGGGATGCCTATATTTATTATATTCCTACCCATGCCGTATCAAAAAATCAAAATTACCACACTCACACCCTCACTCCCTAAATTATTGCTGATAGCTAAACAATATCTCAAGGTAATAATGAAATAAATGCCACAAGAAACCTGCAGCGAGTGCGAGATTTCAAGGAACGCAGATTGAAGGATGGTGCAGGGGAGTGTGGTGAATAGAGACACCCACTTCAAGGAGAATTCCAATCTATTATGGTCTTCTGTGATTTAGGCACTCTTTGATAAAAGAAAAAAAAATTATATTTGATTACATCTCCAATTGAAGTAGACATTTTGATTCCTGAAATGTAATGAATGGCATATTGAAGAAAAGAAAATTTTAGGTGGTTTGCAAGTGATGCTACCCTGAAAGATATTTCGAGACAACTATCGACATAATTAAATCTTTTTAAATTAAAAATTTGTTTAATATACTACAACTATTTCAAAGAGGCTGAAAATGAAAGGTATCATAATCAATGTTTCCTTCAACTTTCCCACATAAGGGTATATTCCAAGGTACCCCCTTGATCGAACCCCCTAAATTTTATTCCACCTCATCGAACATAAATGTAAGTTTTGGAAAGTAGGTATGGGTTTTCTCTTAGCATACTTCTATGGACATTGGTATAAGAAGACCCAAAACATTAATTTTCGTTTCAACAATTGTATTGGCCACGCGTCGGACAGAGCTGATTTCAGAGATTATTATTTTTTAAAAATAACAGGACGGGCGCCTTCAGGGAGGTCCTACCTACCAACTGACAGTTTGCCCAGCCATGTTGGCATTACTGTCTGTGGCTATCTTGACTTTTCCAGTTTGTGTCACGATCAGATTGGATGTTTTTCTGTGTTTGATTTATCAGATACTTTCACTGAAAAATTCAGTGCCCATACGGTTTTCTGTGCAAGACTTCGCATATTTCCCACAGGCTGTTTTGTACTGGGTGAAAATTCCTAGAAGTGCTGGTGGAAGATGTTTTGCATTCAGGGAGACTCCTCTTCCTGTGCATCGGGTTCTCGCCTAAGATAGGATGACTTTGATGGGGAACCCCAGGGAAAACAGTTTTCCCACACAACGGACCAGGAAAGGTGCTTTCCCTCGCATTCTGGTAGATGGGAGGCTTGTCTCTCACCCAGGTGAGTGCGAGGGGGCTTTTCCTAGGTTGACCCGGATGTGGATTTAGGCCAAGCAACGGTATCACATCGATATCTTGTTCAGGGCGGCCAAGCCCAGAAAGATTTTTACGTTATTGACCCTCCGAGAGAATTTTACTCTTGTTCAGAGTCGGAAGGGGATGGAGGTGAGTTCTTCAACCTGATAGAACCACGAAATTCGACTGGTGACATCAGGGAGGTTTACCCCCAGATCTCTGCTAGACAATCAAATTTATCGGGTGAATCTGGTAGCTTCGAGGGTCCTGACCCAGCCGAGGGATCCAGATGGGTATTTGGACCTGGTGCCGGCGTTCCTTCCGGCACTTGGGACTAACCCCCAGATTCAGCCGCCACCCCCCCCCCCCCTCAAGCCCGCCACCAGAGTTTAGTGGCTTGGTGGGACCACTTCCTCTACCACAGCCTGGACGCAACAACGTTTTACTCGCTGCATTCTGAATGTATGCCACCTAACTTACAGGCCTTGATCCCCCAAGCGGCTTTAGGTTGAAGTATCACCACAGTATTAGACCAGGGAAATGAGGTGGCGAGGGTGGTCACCCCACCCCAGCCTATTTGGTACTTTGTGACAAGGGCAAAGTGTTGTTGACTCTATTTTTTTACGTAAATAGAGCCAGATATTAGGCAATTCGTAAAGTGTGCCCCCGGCACTAGAAATCCCCCAGCCCCAGGTATCTGGTATAAGGAAACCTGGCCACAGAGAAGTCATCGAGAGGATTGGTTCCACTGTGGAAACCCCCTCCTCCTGCTATTCTCGCCACCTAGCAGGGTGAGCGAGGGAATATAAAGCATAAAATGCCAGAAAACGGGAACAGCCAGGCTGCTCAGTGGGGCAGTCCATCCCCCTGGGACAGTCCAGTGATGCAGGTATGCAAAGGCTGTTCTCCAGGGGCAGCAGTCCTCCCTCCCCAGAAGGATCTGGCAGGGAACCCCTATCCCCAACGCCATCAGTTTTCCCACAGCAACAACAGGTAGGTTTTGGCCCCTCTCCCGAGGGCCGTTCAAGATATTTTATTAATCCTTGGCACACAATTACTGAGAGTGAGGATAATATTTCTTGTTTGGAAAGGGTTCAGATTCCCTTTACATCTATTCCTGCCCCCCAACCTAATCTGTTACTTCATTCTCAGGAACCCCTTTTCATTAGTGATATGATGGGGCTAATTGATAAACTTGTGTCTGACCGGTTAGTGTGGCCTTGCTCCTCCAGGGAAAATTAAGTACCTAGTTTCTCCAATTTTTCTTGTAACCAAACCGTCTGGAGGAATCGTTTTATTTTAAATCTGACGCATTTAAATTATTTTATCTCGCCCCCACATTTTAAATTGGAAGACTAACACAATATGCGAGATTTAATTTCCAAGACTTGTTATTGAGGCGACGGTTGACCCACAGACACATACTATATGGTTCTAGTAGCTACAGAATATCGAAAATTTCTTTGTTTTAACTTTCGGGGGAATCTTTATGAATTTTCATATTTACCTATGGGGCTATCAATACCCCCCTTTATTTTTCTAAAATAATGAGACCCATTTCATGTTAGCTTCATTCACAGAATATCCAGTGAGTTAATTACGTGATGACTTTGGGGTTGTGGTCTCTTCATGACAGAGCGTCCAATGTTAACACTTTAATTAAGTTATTACAAGGTTAGGGGTTTATAATTAACTTTGGTAAATGTTGACTCGAACCCAAACAAAACAGTTTACCTTTCTTGATTTTGTTTTCGATTCTGTTAAAGTACTATCTCTCCACCGTCCAGGAACCAGCTTCTTATTCAAGACATGTTAGGTACTAGTTTTTCCTCCTTACCGACTCCAACAGTGAGGCATTTTGCAACCTCGATAGGAACGCTGGTGGCTGCATGCCCCACTACGCCTTATGCAAATTACATACTATGTTTTTGGAATCTGTTCAAGTGAAAATAATAGCAGCTCATAATTTTGTCTTTGAGGCTAAGTTCACCCCGCCTCCTTCCATCTACCCAGATCTTCAATGTTGGGTTAACAATGTTCCTTCCATGGAAAATTGACTACGAAATGACGATTTTTTGGTCACAATTGAGACAAATGCCTGTCCGTCCAGATGGGGGGACGGACGTACGGTCAGTGGATGGTGGTCCCCAGAGGAAAAAGCTTACATTATTAATGCCTTCCAGCTATTTTCCTGGTGTTACCCCATTTTGGTGACCTAGTTACGAACTCGAAGATCCTTATCAGGTTGGACAACACTACAGCCATCAGCTGTGTCAATCGACAAGGCTCCATGGTCTCCCAGAGGTTATTTTCTATTACCCGGGAGATTTGGAAATGGTGTGAGGATAGACAAAATTTCATCTTTGCATCCAATATTGCATTGGCTGAAAACACAGTGGCGAATGAGTGCTCCCGGTTTCTACCAGGTAACACTGAGTGGTCGCTACGGGAAGTTCATTTTCGGGAAATCGTTCGGAGGGCGCCCCCCCCCCCCCCCCCCCCTTCGACAAATGCTAGGAGCCTGAGGTTTTTCTTGCATCAGGACCCAAGAGCAGTAGGAGTGGACGCCTTTACCACCTCTTGGGTCCTGATACAAGAAAAACCTCAGGCACTTAGCATTTGCCACAGAGGCAAATAAATCAATGTGGGGGGATGGTTGGACCCTCTGAACGGGTTGGGTGCCAGAGGAGGTGCCGTTGTTTTCTAGACTCTCCCATTGGGGAAGGTGAAGCTGTCCAGGTCTGGAAACCCCCCAGTCTATAATTTCTTTGTTGTGCATTGTCTTAGAACATCTACAATGGTTAAAACACCCTCTAGTACCCCTGGATATAATTGATGAACAAACGAACTTCCTAGTGTAGTTCATTCGTAATTATGTCAGGGGCACTAGAGGGTTTCTTAACGCCCACCCATTACCCTGCCCTGTATCATAGAAATGTCTGGGCACTCTTTGTACTGGTGAAGGTGGCCCCAGACAGCACTGCCAACATGGCAGGGCAAAATGTCAGTTGGTAGGACTTCCCTGAAGGGGCCAGTCCCACTATTTTTTAAAATAATCTTTGAAATCAGCTCTGCCCTAAGTGTCGCTGGGGGCCGCTACAATGGTTAAAACACCCTCTAGTGCCCCTGACATAATTATGAATGAACTTCACCAGGAAGTTTGTTTATTCATCAATCATTAATGATTTTCCTTAAAGAAGAGCTAAATACAAGTTGAATAGGATAATGAATGTATAAGAAAATGAAGAATAAAAAAATAGTATTTTATTTCTTGCAGACATGCAGATGTGCTTTCTGTGACGACATAAGGCCACCTCATAAATTGTATTAATACTCCAGTAAAGAAGCATTAGAAAGTACACAACGAATTTTCCATCTAATAATCAACATGAAAGTGCAATTATTTCCATCATAAATAAAAGAGAGTAAAATAAAGCAGAAGTCAAGGATATTCGATTCTTTCCATATGTATGTCATTAATAAACCAAAATTAAAAAGCCAAATTACAAAAGGGATATAATATATATTTATTCTTAATAACATAACCAAGTATCCACTAATAATTACTCAGTTGTAGCTGTATGTGAAAATTTTGAAGCTGAAATCTATAATGTCATTAATATTACTTTTAATGTACAAATTTTGTCTTTTAGCAAGAGTGATTCCTGTGTAAAACATACTATTGTTGAGGTATTTTACCTTTTAGCATTTTTAAGGTATT
Source organism: Adelphocoris suturalis (assembly GCA_030762985.1). Taxonomy (NCBI): domain Eukaryota; kingdom Metazoa; phylum Arthropoda; class Insecta; order Hemiptera; family Miridae; genus Adelphocoris; species Adelphocoris suturalis. Next base: position 50,890,899 of record CM061045.1, on the reverse strand, counting down.
TTACCTCTATTTCCCACATAAAACGTACCATTGTTACAGGAAGTTGGCCAACTTCCATGAAAAACACACTAAACTGCATGTTTTAGTTTACTCACAATTTGGAATACTAGGTTCTATATTAGACATTGGAAAAGTAAACAAGTTGGTGGGTACCTATCTTCCATAAAATATCACAGCATTACTATCACAGAGCATAGAAGAAGTTGGATGCCAGACTAAATCTATTGCTACTGCCAATGACAGTAACAATAACAAGTACCAACCCATTGAATTGGTGGAATCAAGGTGATATCACTGTAGGGAGGATGCATACTCTACAACGGTAGGTCCTCATCAGTGAAATTTCTATGCTAGAAACGTTAATTATAGTTAATTGATTAATAATCAATCTGTTAATTGTAGGACAGCGGGGTTGTTATACGAATTAACAAAATACTAATGAATCACTGTTTCTGCCTATGTTCAAATCCACCCTATTAGGACCCAACATAAGTCCTCATTTCCAATCAATTATTACTTTAACAACAAGCAAGGAGGTCTCTAAAGGAAACATTACAGTATTTCCTAATGAAACAACAGACATTCAAGTTTTAATTATAATTAAATCAGTGACATTAGTGTAAACTTTGAGGTCAGGCATAGCGGGATGCGTAGGGGAAACATCATATAGGTATAAAGCAGACTGTATATTACTTGCTAAAAGTATAACTCATTCCGAACTGTTTACCTTGTCAGTCTATAATTCTATGATGACTTCGAGTTTTGTTACTACATGTTTGAGTGGTCGCACGAACATCATTCAAGTTTAGAAAACAAGTAACTATGCATATAAGATAATGATTCGGATTTTATCTCAAGTCATGATACGGAAGAACCCAAGGTAATAGATTAACTGGGCAGTTTGCTAGATTTCTGAAATCTTGGAACAATCACTAATCGGTAAAGAATTACTGTTAAGTTAGGAACTGGAATAGTGGACTTTAAGCGTTATACGGTAATAACTCCTTGCTTCACGTGGTTGTCCCCATCATCTTCTTACTTGAAATTGCTACCTTTTCTTGATCGTGGCAGAGCTTTGCTGAGCGTGCTCACGAAAGGAGCCAACCAGTCCCATGGTCTTACCCCCTCAGACGGTTGTGTAGTAGGAAACAAGCAAGGTGGGGGGAACGGAACCCCTGCTCTGATTCCCTCGCGTGCTGAACATAAAAAGTAGTAGGAACAGACACAGGTCCAGCCATAAAACATATTCATGTTAAAAAGTAGAAAAATCTTAGCAAAAGAGAGCATTCCATTATTGAAAAATGCTGAGTGATGACAGCTCCCCCCCCCCCCCCCCCCCCCCCCAATCACGAGTCCTTGATCAAGCAAGAACTAACTTCTCTCATACCACCTGGAGAACATTCCAATATTTTTTCGAGTTTTACAGAACTAATAAATTTTTCAATGTTGTATTTTACATTCGGTTGGATATTTTTCATAAGAGTAAACTGAATTCAGCCTCCATTATAAGAGGATTACCCTGGTAGATAGGTACAGACTACCTCAAACAAGGATGTCCATTTCTGTCTGTCATTCATCTGTTCTGCTCTTTCTTCTTCTCCTTTCTAAGCTATCATATGTTATTGGACACAAACTATTGTGCTATTTGTAATAGAAGAAGATATGGTTATACTTATTTGTGATGAACAAAGAACCGGTGTATGATTGTGAGTATATGACTGACTACGGCATTTGTGGACACATTCTTATGTCAAATTTAAACAAAATTTCCTTGTATTAATAATGAGATGATTTTCTCTAAATACAATACTTTTTAAACTGAGTTTCACTCAAAACAATAGCACAAGCCCTGCCACTAACTGGCATTCTGTGAGATCTAGTTTCAATTAAGAATTCCCCACAGTCCACTAAATAAAGGACGAATTTGAACTAGGATAAGAGGTTTTCTGATAAAACTCTTGTCAAATATGCTAGCCAGACCTCAGTGATGCTCTACTGAATCAAATACTGAACAAGGGTAAGGCCGTGTCCTACGTGGACGACCAAAGAGCGCGAGTGAGCGATCCGCTCGTTCGAGCGAGCGTTCAGCTGATTTCAAACAAGGTAAACCGATCGAAGTGTCCTACGTGCCACCACCCAACGTCGCGATTCGGGCTGAGGTCGCCCGCTCAGGTTAAATTTTCAAACCAGTTTGATTTTGGTCGCGCGCTCACCTGGTCAATCTGCATGGAGGTTACTAATTTTTGCGTTGATGCGTCGTGTTTTTGTGTTGAGGCTATAAATTGTTAAATTTTTTTTTTTTTTGTAGAATTTAATCAAATAAAGTTTATTAACGATGATGATGTTTATTTATGCTTACTAGTGCTTATGCCTAAATTGATAATGACACTAATGATGAATGTCTACATCAATCTTTCCTCAGCTCCAACGGGCCTTTGAAAATTGTTAACTTGATGATCAAACTCCCCTTCATTAGGTATATTCAACAATGTAATCAAACGTGGATATGTTCATCCTGGAGTAAGCAAAACATGCCGCCCCATCCTTCCTGATTTGCCGGAACAAATGGTGGAACTCACCATATTGTTCCCTTCTTGAATAAATTCTTGAAACTGGCTTCCGTATCGACGAATTCTTTTTCGCCAAGTGATAAAACATTGCTGCATTACTTGAAAGAGATAAGTTATTCATAATATCGCGAGAAACAGAAAACTCAAAAATAGAAAAAGATTTTACATTTAGCACGAAGCAAAGGTAACCTAGTAAGGATTCTAGACGCGTACTGTGGACACTAGCGGCGCGCGCGCGTGACTTGAGGTCACGACAAACCCGAGCGGGCGACCTCAGCCCGAATCGTGACGGCGGGCGGTGGCATGTAGGACACTTCGTTCGGTTTACCTTGTTTGAAATCAGCTGGACACTCGCTCGCACTCTTTGGTCGTACACGTAGGACACGGCATAAACCATTATTAATACTAGATTATGCATGTAAGGCTGTAAGGTGATACAGGCCAGGAATCTAGTCTGGAAATTACCCCTAATCTCAGATTGTTCCATCAGCAACAGATGGTTCTCCTCAACCCACGTACTGAGTCACTCATACAGAATAATTATACAAAATTTGACAATATTGTTCATTATGGGCTGCCCCTATAATTTGTTAAGTCAGCAATGCCCGTTTTCTTAAACATTAAGTGAATTTCAATGTAAACATATCCTAACTAGATATTTTACAGTTTCAGATTTGGGAGTAAACCAACACCAAGGCTCATGAAAAAGCACCTTAAGGCCAGATAGCATTTGAATAAGCTTTTTTCATTCACTAGTACAGCTGACTATCTCAGTAGATGCTGAAAAGGAAACACATATAATTCGTAGTTTCATTTGAGAAAAATGGTAAGAATGCTTGCACTTTCAATATATTTCAAAATCACTCAACAAAGTAAAATGTAAAAGTCAGCCCTTGAAATGGAAAAAAGTTTGGGTCACTGCTCTGGTGCTCACACTTCGTAAAAAGGATTGAAAAAAAAAAAAAAAAATCCAACAACTAATTCCAGTGCAATGAGTCATTATTAGCAAAATCCATTCCACTAAAATACAGTCTACTATATGTTAATAGGTTAACTCAAGGTAATTAGAAATGACGAAATTCATTACTGCTATATTTTCGAAAAATTAAACAGCATATCAATTTAAGCAGATCAGATGATCTATCACACCATCCAATCCTCCTAACATAGATATACCCTAGTTTGTGGTAGAGTTAGAGGATGAACGATTATTTCATATTCTTAGTAAAATTGGCTGCATTAAGTCGTTCATTATTGTACCTCTTTTATGGTGTCTTCTAAGTAGCATCTGGATGCCCGTAGTAAATGACCCAATAACAGAACCCAGAGTACATCTCCAAGATTTCGTATTTGTACATTCATGTCGCCTCGATTCAGCCAACCATGGGAAGAGCATTAGAATTGATGATCTCATACCAATTCTCTAGTTGCCTCATCTACTAATTACAGAGGAAATCCGAAATTCTGTACGCCTTCAGTCATACGCTGAAATTTAAAATAATCCAGTACTTATAAACATGAATAACATAAGGTAATTTCTCCTAAATTTCCCTTGAAAAGTGCATCCTTCATTCCACTAGACACACAACTATTACTGCCCCTAATGAGGGTGAAAAATCAAAGAAATGATCTACTTATAGCAGGAAAGTGCAGATGGTACCAAATTTCGTGGAAAATGATCTATTTTAATTTAAAAATATACAATGAATATGTGAGTAACACTAATTGGTTTTAGGCTATTTGTACCACTTCTCAACAAGATCAAGAATATTATAGGTGAAAACAATCAGGCTTTGTTTTCCATTATAAAAAACACGTGGTTTTTAACAATTTATATATTTTTATATGACGTAAGATATGGCTCTGACCAAATTAACCAACTTCAACCTTTGAATCGTTCAATCTGTACTGTGTTTCTTAAAACCCCATAAAAATCTGTTGATTACAAACTCTTCAATCAAAATATGAACTCTGATCTAAACAAGCAACCTGAGTGGTTATTTTATTTAAAACATTAGGTTAATTATAATGAGCATAGAAGGTTAATGGGAACCTATCATTTCTGGCAATACGCTCTTTCTCTCAAAATTGCATGGTGTAGGTACATGCTAGGATGATTTCTGGTCACCACCTAGAATTCGCCACACTTCTCTTTTCAGGGTTTTCTTACTTTATCAGCAGTTCAACCATTGAATATGAAATACGACAGACTTCCATCTGTGAGCCTCTAATTTAGAATCCTTACTATCAACACTTGAATAGTTACTATAATTTATGCAGTACTTTCTTACATGATCACTCCTTTTTCAGTATAATTAGAACCGGGGTAGAGGAGGGGGAGGGGGGGGGGGGGGTCTTTGGTACCTTTCAGGTTTTTTGTTGCGACCAAAATTATCCACTTAGAACCAAAGTTCAATTCACCAAGGTAACTTCCTGAACAAAACTCCGAAATTCTTATGGCAAAAACTATTCAATCAAGGATATTTTTATGGAAAAGTTTGCAGTTGTTCGTAGTATACTGTTGTTGTCTATATTCACAGAGCACAATATATTCCATGGAAGAAGCAAACTTGATGATGATCTTACCACTCCAACTGTGATGAATTTGATTAAACACAACATGAATTTATTTGATTCGTGTTAGTTCAGTCCATCTAAAAATAAACAAATATCTTTTATAAAAACGTTTTTAGCAATTTTCGTGAACAATGAAGCTATTGCAAAGGCTCCAAAACTTGAATTTTTTAGCACAATATTACTTGCAAAAGGTTTATTAAGTATAAACTAGAGCACTCGAAAATGTATGAACAAAATTATGCTGTAAAATGTACTTAAATTTTAACAATGGGAGGAATAAAAGTCAATTATGCTAAAATTATGCTAAAAATCCAAAATCGATTTTTGAATAGCAGGATATATATATATATATATATATATATATATATATATATATATATATATATATATTTATATATATATATATATATATATATATATATATATATATATATATATATATATATATTTTACAAATAATCAATAGTTAACATTTTCTTTGCCCTCAAAATGCTCAAATTTCAAAACAATTCAACATAAATATGATACAAAAAATTACAAAAACTTGTTTTTTTACTAGAACTTTTTAATACCTACTTAGGAGTTGTTCACCAATTTTTAGGTAAGCAAGATTAAATGAAAGTTTTAGATGTTATTGAAATACAGAGTTTCCTTGGTTTTGTAACAGCTATCAAAAACTGTTATGGTGATTGGTTCAATGGAACGGCGTGCCCGTTGGTATCCCCAACTTGCACGGGTCGGCTTGCTCTTAATCGTTGTTCAAACCTTCAGAACGGTGAGTCTACCTCTCTCTTCCATTTTGCGTTAATAGCAATAATATTAAACTCCCATTGTTTATACTAATAACTAATCCAATGCTATCCTGCACACCTCTCTCTCTCCCCTACGGTATTTCTTTCATCTTAAGTGAATAAAAGAAACTAATCAACCAACAGGCTAGATAGAAAAAAAACCCTGATAACCTTTCTTTTGGAGCGACATAAAGAAAAGCGTAATAAATTATCCCAGTGATTGAAATCTTGTTCTAATTATTTCACCCGAGTTCCAAAATTACATCGAAAGATTGAAACATACTATAGAAGTCCAAGAATTTTGATCACTACAATTGGTAGATTGTCACAGTTTCTAATACCCAAAAGAATCAGCTCATAGATATGATGTCCTGGAAATATGTATAGGGTCGGTTTATGAAACAGATATCCTATTGAACTGATAGATAGTACAACTCGCGTTGCAGTAAAAAATAAAAATAAATAATAATAATAATAAAGCGCTAAGAACGATTGCCACACACTATGCAAAAAAGATGTTGTACAAGACTGAACATTATTATAAGTAGTTTGTATAATAATCATCAACTTATTAGAGCTGAGAAAACGAACTCTAAAAAATGGGTGTGACGGAAATGTTTGGAACACATTATTTAACTTCATAGTCTCGTTAGGACTAGTATGGATGTATCATACATATCAAAAGTCCCCACTCATTACCCCTGAGCTGAGGGAAGGGGGGGGGGGGGGCTTTTAAGGTCCCATTGTTTTTAATTTTCGCTTATACCTCCAAAACTAAGTGTCATCGTGACATGACCACTCTATAGAAAATTAAAGCTGATAAAATTTGATACAAGATGCAATAGTCAACTTTGTCGATATTTGTACAGTCGCTGAGATATCACCTCACAAAAATCAATAATTTAAATTAAAAAACTTTTTTTACTTACATTTTTTGCTCTATTTTACCAGACAACTCTTCAATGACGCTCCCTAAAAAATATGGCGGTTTTTATTTACTGTTTTATTTATTTTTGTTCAAAAGTTATAACCATTGAAATGGTTATAGTTAATCGTCTAATCCAAAGTTTGGCGAAAACTTACGATTTTCGAAGTTTTCAATTTCTCATCATTTCCAATCAGTGAATTGACCGAAATTAACTACACATGGTGGTTGATGTGTCTTAGTCACACAGGTATTCATTTATCAACATATGCTTATGAGCCTGCTGACCAGATTCCTACAAAGAATTTAAGAAGGGCGATTTTGTCCCTGTGTTAGGACCACTTAGTTCTTCCTAAACTTTCTTTGAGCTCAATAGTGAAACGATTTATGGAGTTATTTTGTTCATTCATGTAACGATGTCATGCGTATTTTAAAGTCACAATGAGTAGTAAGTGTTTTGTTTGTGATAAGGAGGTGAGTGAATCGAATGCTGACGTTTCAAAACTGAATGGTAAGGTAATACTTTTTCTTGAAAAAGCAAGCAATGAGAGGGGTGTGACAATCTACATGATTGTCCTGGTTTTGGTTAAACGGTACCATTTAAGACTCCCTTTCAACAATATGAGTCCAGTTCAATTGTCTTCCAGTTTCCTTGTTTCTTTTGTCAGTGCATGTAGGAAGGGTTGTTTTTGTCTCTGTCACTACCGCTCAGTCACGACACACACAGGAACAGCTGATCTACCTTCTCCTAACATCCACAAGCGTGTGCTGGCGTCGTTTCAGAGTCAATAGGTTCAGTATACTGTTTGTTCAGAGACAATAGGTAGGTACATAATCGATATTTTGTTTAAAATTAAAATAATTATTTTAAAATGTAATAATACAATTTTACAAATCATAATGATACCCTGATTGAATTGAGTAAACATTTCCATTTAAATTGAAAATTAACTGCCAAAAAACACATGCCGCACAAAACACATTATGGGGATCCCTTGCAAAATTTGTTATACTAAGTTCATAACTAATCAAGTAATTTCATACACAAAAGAACTATTTTTAATTGTAATGAAATGATATAATTTGCCAATAAAACATTCTTGAATACCCATACATTATACTTGGTTATGCAACTAGAAAAATATTAATTAGGGCTGAAATAGTGACAAATAATGTATACATTGCAATAACAAATGTTATGTTTCTGGAAAGTAATGAAGTACATATAATACACATGGATACATATCAATTTTTCAGTTTACTTGAATGAACTAATAATAAAAATTATAAAAATAAGGTATTCACTTTGTTAAAAAGAAATAATCCCTTCAAATGTTAATTTAAATTATGATGAGATTGCCGCTACTTAATTAAGCTTAGTATCACATACAATTAAATGAATCATCAATGCGATTCGTTGATGAAATACAAAATCACTATTACAGTAGACATCTGGGTAAACTGACATGTCTTATCTCACTTAATTGTCGGCTAATACATGCAACTGATTACTTGTATAGGGCAAAATCAATTTCCATAATACAAGTTATGTCACGTTATGACACTGGACAACAAATTCCACTGATACGAAAGTTAAAAAGCTACCTAGCAACACAAACATAAGTTCAGTAAGCCCTTATCGTAGAACAATTATTCAGGTTGAAATAAGGCTTCGATCAACTAAGTTTGGGGGACCCCATTGAGCCACTTTTTCTTCCACCTTAAATTTTATGGTGTTACTAGATGTGTTTTATTGTGAACAAAACATGTGTTTAAAACGAGTTTACCTCCCAACTAATACATTTTCATCAACAAAGAGTATCAAGGAAGTAGAAGTAGAAACTATAGTCAGATTCATGGAGCAATAACTCTCAGCCATTTCTACTGATACATGAACTTTGAAAAAAAAGATTAATTATGCGACTTAGTAGGAGCTGCCAGCCCCAGTCCAACATAGTTTTGTAATTTCAAATAATCTTTGAACTACCTTCCTAAATCCGCAAGAGTAAGCTACCATATTTGTATAAAGCACAAATATATTCACGTTCAATGATGTACTTTATTTGATGTTTTTACTTTCAATAAACTTTCTTTCCACCTGAGTATAGTACCTATTTATTTCCTTGACTACCTCAATATTAATCTTTGGTTCAATAAATCACCAACTTAAATGTAACCATTCCCCCTCCCTCTTTTAATGAGCATCATGAATACGTCAGATATTGTAAACGGCAGTATAATCCAAATTGGGATCATTATGTACACATTAGATATATTCGGAACAATATTTTCAAGTTTAAGGCAGAGAATGATTAACGATGTCAATTTTAGAATTATGGCTAGAAGGTATAATAATTTTCTTTGGACAGATGTTGACATCCTAATAAGACCTTTCCTGCACGAGGACATCATGTTGAAAAATACATAAATCATAAGAATAGTGTCATAAAACCAAATTGGAATGAACACAATAAACCAGTTCCATTGTATCCTAGAATCCAACCTCAGTACGAGAAGAATTAGAAAAACCAGGAGTACGAACCAGGTGAAAAGAGCCCTGTGAAGTGCACCCATTGATTCTTCATGGATCTGCAAATACCAAATGAAAATAATTGATAACGATCATAAACGGAAGGAAATTGTAGGCGATATTTACATGTAAAATGGTACTCCACAGTTGTTTTCTGAATAGTAATACATGAAGTTAGGAACAGAAGGAAAGAGAGCGATCTTTTTTTGTTCAGAAAAATAAATGTTTACTGATTCCCCTTGGAAAATTTTGAATCTGAACACTTTTCCAAGGCTTCAATATTTCTTCTGTACATAATCACGGCATTTTAACAGTTCAACTCAAATTATTTGAAAAAAAAAAAATAAATCAGATTTGTCACGTTTTTCACACTGTTTATCTCATTTGTTAACATTGTAACATTCAAATCCCTGCCCATACTAGGTATACCTATGCCTTATCTTTGAAAAGTATCTCATCCCTTGATTATTAATGCTATAGGTACTTAATTGATATTTTGGGACAGAGAGAACCTATAGGTAGAGAAAGTTAGTCATAAAGTTGAGTTGACTTACTCTTGTCAACAGCGAGTTGTTTACCTATGCTACCTATTATGCAACGAATGCTTCCCTATTCTATACCTCCAACTCACCGCCAGGTAGCAGTTATCAAAATAACCGGTTATTAGAACCAGTTACAGGCTTGGATAAGCGTTCAGATAAGGATTGGTTTCCAGTGGAAATCAGTAAACACTTAGTTTTCTGAAGGAAAAAGCCCATAACAAACTCTGCTTTGCGCGTTTTGACATAATAATAACTGAACTCTAATAAACAATTTGAAGGAATAAAGAACTGAATGGTAACTTTTACAAAAGACGGAACGAAAAGACTTGAGGAGGACGACTGGCTGTCACTAGGTCTAGTAGCTGGTTGAGGTTGCACAAATAACTGGCAATTATCAAATTATAATCTGTTTTAATTTTTTTTATTCACATTATTGAATTCGACTCAATTTTCTTGACATCGAATATTCGAATCGATGTTTGTTTGACATCAGATTCAAAATTATGGAGAATCGAGAATCAATTGATCTTGAATACTCATTTCGTTATTTCTAATAAGAGTAAATAGTTTTACAATAAAATCAATTTAGTTTTACATTACAATTAACTTTGGGAGGTGAAGAAACTCCAAACTTTAATTTTTTCTCTGAACAGATTAACCGTTTTTCACTTTATGCTCTGATTTTTGAAGTTGAGTGAGAAATGAGGTGATTTCGCTGAACTTGGCAATTTGAAAAATCATCACTGAAACGTTTCTATATTTAGGGGAACAAAAATTTACAGTCATACAGCATGATGGTATGAACAAATTTTCGTAAATTAACGCAGTATGTTATGTCCGATTTGCAAATAACTCGTTCTAAATGATACTCGGTGATTCAAAAAAGATTTTGTATTTTAGCTTTCTTTTGCTGTTTTAATCATTTTTATCAATTTTCCGGCAAATATTAATGGAATTTAAGTACATTTTTCAGCATAAATTTCTGCGCGAATTTTTTAATGTTCTAGTTCATCGTTAATAAGCTTCTGTTGAAAAATATAATTTTAACAATATTTGGCTGTTTTTAGCAATTTTTTGTGATTTTTTTAGCACATTTTTTGAAATTTGATCAATTTAATGTGCTCAAAAAGTATTGAAGAAGAAGAAGAAGAAGAAATGTTTATTGCAAAACATGCATAATAACAAAATAGGATATATAAACATAATTTCGACATGGCAAAATGCCGTCTGTCTAGTTGGCCACAGTGCAGATTAACTATATACATATAAATGTGTAATACAGGTGTTACGTTTCAAACGCATAAATGTCAAATTAACAGAGAATATTTCAGTATCAAATCCAGGATATCAAGGCTCAGATGAAGTCACAAGGGGGGCACAATAATCTTTCCACATAATATATCCGAAATTCCTTATACCTACATAAATGCATCCCTCACATATTCCGTTAGACATGCCCCAATTTACGCGCTACTCCACGTACAGCATCCCAAATCGATCACTTGCGTCTTAGAAATAATTAAACTCCCTCAGCAGTTCCAACCTATACCTTTGTGAGCTTACAATATAGAGGTGTAGCCCCTGCCAATCCTTGCCATTCAGGACCTCCACGAGTTCCTCATCCGACAAATATGCCTTCTTCAGATACCTCAGCCTAAACTCCGCCAACACTGGACATTTTGCCAGATAATGCCTCGTATCCTCAGGCACCTTCAGATTGCATAATGCGCAGTCATATTGTCGGTCCGGCCTATTGGGGATCGTGTTCAAGTTGAACAATTCACCCCTTGCTCTCAGAACATTCCCAATCATCCATCCATTCACTGAACTCATGTATCCAGTGCTTTCGTGATCCAGACTAGCGTACAAACAGTGGTGCTCAGACTCCCTACATTGCTCTCTCACTCTCCCAACAAAAACAGCCTTCCACCCTTTTAATATCTCTGTGTTTATCCTCTTAAAGTCCTGCACCTCCCTAAACTCGGCATTCCTTTCGCCGGCGTAAGTTTGTGCAAGTCCCCTCCAGGCTGGATACCACCCATCGTTCCTCTGGATGAGCTGTTTAGCCAAAAAAGTGTTCAGCCTATCATCCGACTGGCCTAGGACCCTACCCATATAGCCCAAATGAAGCCTTAGGGTATGCTCATACACCTTTACCAGACCTAGTTCATTATATATTACATAATTCGGAGTGGTTTGGGGCAATCTAAAGACTCTTTTCACGAAGTATCTTAATAGTTTTTCCACCTCCTCATGTTCCCGGTATCCCCAAACCTGGGCTCCATAACACATCACCGTCCGTGACACCGCCTGGAAAACCTGAAGCTTCCTATCAAATGGAATGTCATTCCTGGATAGCAGACGTGACCATACACTATTCACCGCCCATTTGCTTGCCACCAGTTTCTCCTTGAAATGCAAGCTGAGTGACATTGACGGGGTCACCAATACTCCCAGGTATTTATACTTATCAACCACCTCCAGCCTCTCACCTCCATAATACCACCTTTCATTTCTTGCCAACCTACCACCTCCCTCCCTACACACCATAACTTTGGACTTTTCAGTGTTTATTTTTAGATTCCATTCATCACTATACCTCCACAGTTGATTTATCATCATCTGTAAACCCCCAATGCTATCCGCCACAAGCACCACATCGTCCGCATACATAAGCAGGTTAATTCTTCTACCTCCAATTAACACCCCTCCTCCCAAATACTCCTGCATATCATTAAGGTAGATCGCAAACAAGGTTGGGCTCATCAGGCATCCCTGCCTCACCCCAGAGCCTATCATGATTTCTCGCGACAGGCCCCGGGTCGACCAGACAGCTGCAGTCGTGTTCTGATAAATGGCCCGTACTATATTCACAAAGCGGCTAGATATTCCCATGTTAAAGAGTTTGTAATAAAGATCCTTCCTCATCACTGAATCGAACGCAGCTCTATAGTCTACAAAGAACAGGTATAGCTTCTTCTTCCTTCTGAAGGTGATCTTCGCAATGCTCATTAAGTTAAAGATATTATCCGCCGTGCTGTAACCCTTTCTAAACCCGGCCTGGCATTCCACCAACCCATCATTCATTGCCAGCCATTCATTCAACCTATTCCCCAGTAAGGCTGTGAACAGCTTCGCTATCGCATCCATGAACGATATCGCTCGGTAATTTTCTACCTCATTTGGATCCCCCTTTTTATGAATGGGGAAAATTATCGCCTCACTGAAGCTCTGCGGGACTTTCCCATCCCCCAGAATCTGATTGAACACTCTCAGAATCAACCCAAGAAATTCTTCGGGAGCATCCTTAAAAAACTCGACAGGTATCCGATCTCTCCCCGGGGCCTTGTTTGCTTTTGCAGTCTTAATTACCCTCCTCAGTTCGTCCAGCGTAAACGGTCTATCCAACAGGTCCACCTCTACCAGTGGCTCAGCGTATTGATGAGGCTCCGTAATCTCCGGAGGGTTCAGCAGCTTTTCAAAGTAATTCGCAAAATCATCTACACTCACGTCCCTACCGCTAATGAACTGTTTATTTTTTAGTGAATTCGCGGCAGACCAGAACTCCTTGGCATCCTTGGATTTGCTGATTTGTTCGATTAAGCCACTATTGTAACTCACCTCCTTCTGCCTGCATATCTCCTTGTATTCCGCATTTACCTCTACATACCTTTCCCTAACAGCCATAGATCCTGTACTCCGTAATAGGTTCAACAGTGCAAACGATCTCTCGCGCACTCGGGAACACTGACCATCAAACCACTTCCTCCTCCCCAACCGACCCCTACTGCCAGCATCCTTTTTATAGTTGGCCGCTTCTTTAATGGCGTCTATGATCCTGTTAATCTCGTCCTGGATCGGGAGCTCCCTACCTACCGCTGCATCCCGCATACATACTTTAAGTCTCGTCCGATATACCTCTGCCAACTTAGGGTCCCATATAGCTTTTGGTAGCAAGGGCAGTGCCTCATAACCCCCCGGAGAACCCAACAGTTTCAGGGTCAGTGCTATTGGCATGTGATCTGAGAAGATCTCCGCTAGTACCTCAAAGGTTTTCACTGTTGGCAGTAACTCTCCCGTTACACAAGCAAGATCCAGCACAGAGCAGCCCGCACCCGACACATAGGTATAATGCCCCTCCTCATCACCCACTGCCCGACCATTCAGTATTACCAACCCGACCTCATCACATAATTCCACTATCAAAAAGTATTGGTTAACAAACTCATTCTATTATTTGGAGAGCTTGATTTTTTTCCAGCACATGAACGGAATTGTTATCTCAATCCTAAGGAGCGATATCATCTAAAAGGATATATATATATATATATATATATATATATATATATATATATATATATATATATATATAAATATATATATATATATATATATATATATATATATATATAGAGAGAGAGAGAGAGAGAGAGAGAGAGAGAGAGAGAGAGAGCTGCAACACCCTAGCTGCATGACAAGATGGGGCTAGGGTGGAATTGCCGCACAATCAGTTTAGCAACCTACATACAATCCCAATTCGGACTTCAAAGCATCAACCGAAGAAGCCACAGGGAGCTGCTCTTCTTGGTCAACCTGGAACTTCCTGCTCTGACAGGAGGATGGGAGGACACAGTGGCGCACAAACCGCCACCAAGATGGTACCTTCATTTCGTTAATCAGTCGCTAATCATTACAAAAGTCCAGTAAAGTAAAGTGCAAGTGTAGTAAAGAGACTGAAAGGGACTAATCACACACTCCCCTTATTGGTTTCGGTATTACAAATTTAGCTGATCTGTCCAGCTGTGACTTTGTGGCTAAAAACAACTTGAAGCGTGATGTCCATGGAAGTGGTAACAACAAGAATCATTCTTTCCCGTTTTCATTCGTACGTTGTTACATTTGAATTCATTCTGGTTTCCCTACCAAACCGTGTTTACTATAATTTCAATTATTTGCGTTTCAATTCATGGTTTTACACAAAATTCAAGCAACTGCAGAGTGTATAATGGTTTGGGATTTTCCACATCGCTCACCTTTTCCTTTCAAGTGTCATGACAGTTATACAAACCGAACAGGTATGCAAGAAGCTAGGAACCAATTTTTGGGCTCCTTTCGATCAAGAACATCCTGTGACGTGGTGAAATTCACGTCACCCCATTTTTTTATTTGTCAGAAAAATGTTGGTTTCACTTGTCCACAATCTTGATTCTACCTTAAGCCAAACTTCGAAAAAAAAAAATTAATTACGCTCATTCATAATTTATTAAAGTAACGTTCAAAATTACCAGCCATGGGAGAAATATCGACCTGTATGGGGGATTTGGCGTCCCCCTCTTTGAGTGGATATTTAACTGCTGCTAAGAGAAGGAGGAAAAGAACGCGGGAGAACGGACTGAGGGGAGGGGGATCTGTTTATGCCGTTCCTCCCTAGAAGGTGGTCCTCTGTTCTCTAGAGAATGGTAGGCCTTTTTCCTGAAACGTCATAGTTAATACTTTGCAAAATTTCACATTCTCTAATCACGCAAAGTTGAAAATTAAAATGATCAATAAGTTTTTTCCCAGACTCCCTACTGAAAATTCGAGCTAGATTCTAACACACAATTGTGAGGTAATGTCTTAGTGTGACACGGAAGGCAAGTAGGAGTAATTTTTTTGACAATGTACTCTAATGATTTTTTTGTAAGATTCCAAATACATGGCAATGGTATTGTACCCATGAAGGAGAACGGTACCAATATGTGGCCATATGAAAACACGCACAGATTTGTAACACATAAGTGTGGCACATAATGTGATCAAATATTTTTAAGGTAGAACCTTCTTTTTATTGTTGAGTTCAAAATAATGATGAATTCAGGAAGGCACGTGATGGTGATTTCTAGCAGTTTGTATGTATTGCTGATGTATACAAATTCAATCTGAGCCAAGGAATGTATATAATAGACGAAACTCTGCCTCCAATGAAAGTGAAGGTTTAGTCGAGATTTGTTATGAGTTACCAGAAACAATAGAATCTTGAAATGTCTCACCTAGTGAACTGGTGAACCATCCACCCCAGGTGATGGAATCAGCGTTTCCGTTAGCTTGGAAGATCCTCTTGCAATTATTAGCCTGGAACCACGCTGTTATGGGACATAAAGAAGTGATCCAATGTGATGTCCTTATTGTTGTGCCAAACCTTTGGAGCAGCCTCCAACATACTGTGAACAAGTATACAAGGTCTACGATAAATAACAGATGTATAGCTGTAAACAAAAGTTCCAGTCATGCGAAATGATCGTTTCTGAGAATGTGTTTTAGCCTAGGCATCTCCCACCAAAAACGAAACGATAATGTGTTACAACAATTTCTGATGATTTCCGCTGACAACCGAGTCGTTACTAGGGAAATGGTACTTAATCATTTTCCATCCTGCAAAATTCGTTGACCATTCGTTCGAAAGGTCTTGATTTATCCAACCATATTATGTTAACTACTGCAAAGTGCGTGGCCAACAAGCTGAGTCATGAGCATGGTTATTTGAATAATTGTTTTCATACAGGTGATTATTCTCAAACATTGATATTGTGAACATGATTGCAACTGCATGTTAATTTCTGATGATTTATTTGAGCCGGTGGTGAGTCGCTGCGCCGGTGGGGTGTGAAATACATGGGGGGTGTAAAATAGGTATGCATTTTTCGTGTGAGGGCCCAAATTAAAGCTTATGATCAAACATGGAGGTTTCGAACATGGCGCTGGTGATTAAAAAATAAAAGGCAGAGAAGTGATAAGATATACTGCAAAATCTGAGTCATTCTTATATGCGGGCTTCACAGGTCTATGTGAAACGCATGAGTTAAAACACATTCTGTGTTTCAATAATTTCAGTTCGACGTATGTAAATAGAAGTAACTGGGGGTCCAGGGGGCTTGCCCCTTGGAGAGGCACGGAGCACCGAGATTATCTCCATCTATTACGATTTTTTATGCTAAATTGTTTTGTGATTTGAAGTAACTGACAATTTTCATAATGATACAATTACTTTTCGTAAGTGGTAGGTAAACGAAAGAAAAAAATCAAATATGAAAATTTGAAGAAACTGTCAAAAGTTTCTGAATGGTCTTCTGAAAGTTCCTGGAGAATCTGTCTGATCTATAAAGGTAAAATAAACTATGATAAACTAAATAAGCCCAGGTAAAATTACTTATCACTCGGGAAGAAGTGGAAACCCAGGTAAAATTACTTATCACTCGGGAAGAAGTTGTGAAAATCCATTTCAATAAAAAAGTTAAAGCAGAACGATGTCTGATTCCACGAAAATTTTCATGGAATTATACCATGTTCTACTTTAACTTCCGTTTTCCATTAAAATTACTTTTTCATAGATTGTAGGCAAATAAAAGAAAAAATCAAATTTGGTAATTTGACGAAATCGTCAAAATTTTCTGGGCCTTCCTCTGAAAGTACCTGGAGAATCTGTCTGATCTTTCATAGTTCATCCGTTTGAAATCAAGCACTACAATATTGAAACTCAACAAGTGTAACCCGAAGTAATGAAGTATTTTTCTTCACTGAATAACTCTTAGATTTACTTTATTTCTGTATTATTATAACCTTTGCAATAAATTTAGAAAAAACGAGAAACTGTAAACATAAACCACAAGGTGAAAATTCGAAACCCCCAAAAATCCTGTAAGCTATGAAGAGGGGGTGTGCTTATGTCGTCAACTCCTAGCTTTAAAATTAACAGTTCTGGGAACGAGCCGCAAAACATGCTGAGAAAAAGTTCGAGACTGGACGCATGCTTCACTCCATGCGGCCAACTTGGATCCATCAGCTTCAACGAAAATATTGTGACTAATAGAATTTGTTTTTCTGGGTTCAAACCATGCGAACTTATCCAGATGGTTGTGAACGAAGAAGGAAAAAATAAAATAAAAAAAATGTGTCGTCCACGCCTCACTGAAGTTGAAAATTTGCCTTTCGGCCATTCATCATGCCGTTATACGCCTGCTGGAAGGTAATGTTGGAAACAGCCCTGTGCAGGCGATAATAATTTCTGAAACCTGGCTGAAACCTTCCATCAGATTGTAGCCTTACCTGGTTTTAAGCTCATTAGACATGACCGCTCTAGAAAGAATTCGGGAGGTGTTGTGATGTACCTCAGGGAGGGGATTAAACACAAAATTTTCAGCTAATCCCCAGACAGTTCTATTTTGGAGTACTTGATCATTGAAGTTAGAGTGGAGGGGTCATATTTTCTCCTCGCCACTCTTTACAAACCACCTACACCTTCTTGTGACATTTGTGATTTCACTGATGTCTTGTCTAACTTCATTCACAAAATGATGACGTCATTGTTGCCGGGGACTTCAACATCAATACCGACACAACCAATGTTGAGTCTACAAAACTTTTCAATTTATGTGCTTTATTAGGTTTGGGATTGTTGAACGCTGGACCAAATCATATCCTCAGGGAATCACCACAACAATTGATCATTTTCTAGTAAAGAAATCCGAATCTGTGAGACTTTTCAAAACATATCCCACTCCTGCAGTATCACATCACAGTGCTCTTCTCTGCTGTATCAAGTTGAGCAAGTAAAAATTAAAACCGCATTTCATTTATGCTAGAAGTATGAGTTTACTTGATGCTAAAGCCGTTAAAGAACGTGCTCTCTCTCTTTCATGGGAAGCTATCTCGGCTTCTACCTGCGTTGATGAAATGGTGGATATGCTTAACTCTAATCTTTTGAATATCGTTGATTCATTAGTCCCTGTTCATTGTATTTGTGTGGCGCACCCTAAAACACCTTGTTTCACCTCCGAGTTAAGTGTTCTTCTTAGGGCTCGAGATGTGGCCTATTCAGTCTGGTGCCAAACTTGCCATAATTCAGACTTTGAAAAGTTCAAGCAGTTATGGAATAAGGCTAAATCTGCTGTAAGGCACGCTGAGATGAACTATTTTGATACACTCCTCTGTCTCCAAACCAATAGCCTAAGGAATTGTGGCCTGAAATTTAAACCGACTGCGTGTTGTAGCCTTTAAACACAAATCAAAAATTTGCATTTTTCTGCTTGTCTCATTTTGACGTGCTGTAGGCCTTAATGTTGTTCCCACACCGAAATCTTCCGCTGTAGAAAAATTTGATAACCTTCGTCCAATCTCTTTGCTTCCTGCACTTTCCAAGGCCTTTGAACGTTGTCTACTGAATCAAATGCTCACATTTGTAAATTCTGATAATCTTTTTACCGATTTTCAGTCTGGTTTCAGTCCTAAGCACAGCTCTATGGTCAGAATCGTTGAGGATGTTCGTGGGGCTATGGAGGGCAATAGATGCTCTATACTTGTCCTTCTGGATCTGACTACCGCATTTAAAATAATTTGGACCTGACTAACGCATTTGACATAAGGTTTATTGCCACCTCACTAAACTGCCAGTAAAGTACAGTTGTCTTACCTCTATGGTCAGAATTGTTGAGGATGTTCGTGGGGCTATGGAGGGCAATAGATGCTCTATACTTGTCCTTCTGGACCTGACTAACACATTTAAAATAATTTGGACCTGGCTTGACGCATTTGAAATAAGGTTTATTGCCACCTCACTAAACTGCCAGGAAAGCTGGCTAAAGAACACAAATTGTGAACAGGCATTACACATGGACCTGCACTCCACTTGGCACTTTCACATAGACCCACACTCCATTGGGCCTATCCACAAGTGAGCAAATTTTATCAGCCATCCAGGAACATATTTTCGGGGATTTATGCGGGAAACACGTACTTAGGTTTCTAGATGACCTGTTAGTCTATTTGCCAACGTTAGCCCAACATTCCCACGTACGAGAAGTACTGACAAGACTACAACAGGCAAATTTGACCGTAACCCTAGGGTCATTCCATGTCAATTCAACACACCCAATTTACCTCACCATATTAGATTTTACTCAAATTTGGTATACTCATAGTAGGTGTTGAGACTAAGAAAAATACCAAATTTTAAATTTTTATCTCAAACCGTTTCTTAAATATGGCTATGTAAAACTTACAAAATCTCGCCAAAAAACCATGAACGGATTTTATACTATTCGCTCTAGGAACTGTCCTGATTGAGCTAGAGAGCTGGGAGAGGTATCATTTTGCAGCTTTTTTTATGCTCTTTCCAGTGATATACAACAGGACATAGGTTCTAATAGAAAAATTTTTGTCAAAATACAAATAAAATTTTGATTTAATTTTTTTCCAAAAAGTACATAATTTAAAATTTTCAAAATATTCCTATAAATACTTAGTACTGTTGTAAACAATGTGACAAAATATAAATATGGGATGATGATGGGTTCATTGTTAAAAAAAAATATTCCTGACACTAGTTTTCCACTAATAGCCCGGTTTTGACTAAATAATAAACATATGTACTTTTACCAAAGTGGTAGGCTTTTAAATTAAATATATAAAGGTACACTATGTATAAAGGTAAAAAATATCAGAAATATTAATTCAAAATACTATCTTGTTAAAGCAAAACCAATAGCCATAGATATATTCTAATAAAAATTAAGTTAATTTGGTTGCTTACTTTAATTTTATACAATTTAAACTAAGTTAATCGCCTATTAATTAGTAAAACAAAAATCTTGAACATTTCTATAACAATAAATTTGAAAAAGGTATGAAAATAGTCTAAATAGTTATGTAATAATTCTGGTACAAACAGATTAATCAAAATTTACATAATATTATACATACTTATGATGATGAGTAGGTATTCGAGTAGGTAAGTAAATGTAACACAATTGGTGCAGTGCTAACGATAATGTTTAAACAACTATCTAGATTAACACTTACCTGAGGAATAATTAAGTTTTGAGTTGACAGCAGTTTCCCTAAACATTATCTCAGTTTACGGAATTACATTTTGTAAAAGCCAGTTGGGTTTGGCTAAGATCGCTTTCAGCTAGAGTGTATGTTCTCCCAGTCGGTGTAATTGGATTTACTTTTGTTAGAACATCCACAACTGACACCCACAGGACATCCGTGTTTAGGATAGGAGAATGATGTAGCTGGCCCACACGGACGAAGAAAAGTTATTTTCACAAGATAGTATTTTTGTTTTTTACAAGTTAGGTTACAAGATAGTATTTTGAATTGATATTTCTGATATTTTTTTACTTTTATACATAGTATACCATTATATATTTAATTAAATAGCTCACCTCTTTGGTAAAAGTACATATGTTTATTATTTAGTCAAAACCGGGCTATTAGTGGAAAACTAGTGTCAGGAATATTTTTTTTTAACAATGAACCCATCATCATCCCATATTTATATTTTGTCACATTGTTTACAACAGTACTAAGTATTTATAGGAATATTTTGAAAATTTTAAATTATGTACTTTTTGGAAAAAAATTAAATCAAAATTTTATTTGTATTTTGACAAAAATTTTTCTATTAGAACCTATGTCCTGTTGTATATCACTGGAAAGAGCATAAAAAAAGCTGCAAAATGATACCTCTCCCAGCTCTCTAGCTCAATCAGGACAGTTCCTAGAGCGAATAGTATAAAATCCGTTCATGGTTTTTTGGCGAGATTTTGTAAGTTTTACATAGCCATATTTAAGAAACGGTTTGAGATAAAAATTTAAAATTTGGTATTTTTCTTAGTCTCAACACTTACTATGAATATACTAAATTTGAACAAAATCTAAAATGGTGAGTTAAAATTTATATTTAAAGTGTGTTGATTTGGCATGGAAAAACCCCCTAACAAAATGTCAATTGGCCGTAAAAACAATTAAATACTTGGCCATGTGATAGAAAACGGGAGAGTGAAAATAGGAAAAGACAGGATAAAGGACCTCCTAGATATTCAACCACCAAACAGGCAAAAGAAAGTTGCACAGCTCCTGGGAGCTGTAATTTTCTTCAGCAACTTCATCCCTGATTACACAAAAATCACTGCACCCCTAAATGCGCTCAGAAAGAAAAATACACTATTCTTATGGTTTGAGCAATGCCGCAATGCTTATGATGAGCTACGTCATAAAATAGCCGACCCCCCAGTACTGATCATACCACGGTATGACCAGCCATTTCATTTATCATAGCAGTGGCAGCCGTGCTGACATAGAAAGTAGGGGAAGAATACAAGCCAATTGCGTTCACTGGTAAAAAGATATCAGAACACGAGACACGATATTCTACTTATTGTAGATGTCAGCCGTGCTCGTCAGCATCTTGAAATTCCACAGAACGTATTTAGCACATAATCATTTTTATGTGCACACAGATGCAAAAGCTCAGGTTACACTAACAAATATGGGCAATGCCTCTTCTCCATGTCACACACTAGATTGCGTGTCTGATGGAATTTAATTTCACTCTATTCCATGTCCCAGGGAAGATGAATTCGATTTGTGATCATTTGAGTAGACAGGATATCAACCCCAACCCGATTCTGTTGGACAAATTACAGGAATGGGACATTATGATTAGACAAAACGCCAACAAAATTAGAAAGAAATGAAATATGGAATCGGCCACAAAAGAGAGAGAGAGAGAGAGAGAGAGAAGGGCAAGACAATGAGTCATTGAGACGCCCCAGACAAGAAATTCCACACAAAAGAGATAACGATAGATTCCCTCTCACTCAAACATGTAGCAGTGATACATGTGGCTCCAACCCACAGTCAGAAAGAATGACCCCCACCCAAGTAGTGAAACCGAAGCAAGAAGGGGAGATCAGAAAAAGGTGAGAGGCAGAAAGAACCCCCCCCCCCCCCTTTCCTCTGTGATGTACGCCTCTTACTCCCCCACATAAGACAGATCCATCTGTCCACGAGAAGAGGATGAGCGAAATGATCCCCACCAATTTACGATAAGCGAGATCTTCTTCCTCCCCACACCCAACAGAGCGGATGACAAAGATGCTCTGCACCTTCCCTGCTCCACCCACCTTGTCCACCGTGAAGGGGGAAACCCCCCTTATCAATCAAAAACGAACCTCCCAGACACAAATAACCTCAAATTTGGGTCAGTTGAGACAAGGTCGGGACCCCCCCCCTCACTGATATGTCACAGAGCCAAACCAAACAAGCAAAGCTACGGAACACTATCAGCATCATAACGGAACACCCAGACCCATAGATAAATTATACGTCGACGTCTGTGGACCGTTTCCACGAACGAAAACTCAATACACGCACATACTAGTAGCAATTGACGGGTTCAGAAAATACTGTCACCTCGTTTCCACAGCCAGAAAACATTTGCGGTGAACGTATATTAATTAACGTAGTATTAATTAAACAAATATATCATCAGCTCGAAAATCATTTACATAAATTCGAAACTCTCATACATATAAGTACAGCACCTCTTACAGGGTCAAAACAATATTATCACCAGTAACATACGAGCTGCGAAATATAAATCATCCAACAGACATGAAGAGACAACACGTGTCCCAATTAAAACCGTTCACACCATCAAAAAACGACAAGGGAGTGCAATCAATGAGGCAGGACCCCCCCCTTCATCAACGACATAACAGAGAATGGCAGCAAGTAATGAACACATTTCCAAACTTTTCTGTTACATGTAACAGAAAAGTTTGGAAATGTGTTTTGGAAATGTGTTCATTACTGCGTGTAGATCAAAGAGCACCAACAAGAGCCTACCACCGCAAAGTCGGTGGCGAGTGACATGCGCCAGTGGGAGATGGAGGGGCGGCCAGAACACGGTAGCCGTACACCCGGCCTGTGGTTCCCTCCTCCGCCGCGCAGCGGCTCTAGTCTCCCCTTTTATCAGTCTGGGCTCCGATGATAGCTCCGACCGGTAAATCTACGGATTTATCCGTATGCCAAGAAAAAATAGATTTATTGGTGAGGAGGCTGTGTACCAGTCAATCCCCTAGTAAAAATGAAGATTAGTTGGACATGTAGATCAGAATGATGTGTATAGTTTGGTGGTCTGGATGCTCGCAAGCTCGCATCTCAAAAAGACATAACATCAAGTAGTCAATCCCTTAGTAAAAATGCAGATTAGTGGACAAGAAGGTCAGAATAAAGTGTATAGTTTGGTGATCTGGATGCTTGCAAGCTCGCATCTCAAAAATACATAACATCAAGTAGTCAATCCCTTAGTGAAAATTTAAATTAGTTGGACATGCAGGTCAGAATGACGTTTTAGAAAGTATATTTCGGGAGTTGTACAAACAAAAATATATGACCAGTTAACATGATTTGAACCCACTACCTTCGCCTCACGAGACCGTTATCCTAACCTATGAGCTACGACTCATCTATCGTTTCAGGAGACAATCACAGTACTTCACCATTCAGTAGGAGGGAACCACGGGCCAGGTGTACGGCTACAGTCGAGTGGCCAGAACCAGCGACCCCTCCCCGGCCAGTAACACCAACACCACAGCTACCACCACCCGCACCTCCCAACTCACCAGCGAGACCAAACAGAGAGAAGCAGGCGCTCCAGCTACTCCACAGAGCGCTGAATGAAAATGAGCTGCTGGTGTAGCAGCTGTGACGCCGCCCAACACATTATCGAGGGAGACGTCCGCCCCACGATGCCCATAAGGGCACCCGGCGCCGCGCCACCCACGAGGCACAGCCTGGGAAACGGACAGCACCATCCGAGTGGATGTTGCAGGGACCCTCGGGGACCTCAACAACAGCAACAGAGGAGGCGCCTGACTTATGGACAGCGACAGGTGGGGAAGGTCAGCGGACCAAACCCCTATCACTGGCAATGCCCCGAAGAAACAAAGAAAAAAAAAAAAAAAAAATTCCCACATAAGGTTTAGATAAACAAAACACAAAATGGATAAAAAATAAATTAATAAAAATAAACGATAAAAAAGAATCACTAATACTATATTGCCATACAACCTAAGATTTAATAAATAAATCTGATGATCCAGACTTTGTCAATCACCATAAAAAATGAAACGAACAAATCTGATGAACCAGAATATATCAGAAAGGAACAGAAATTCAAAAGGAAAACCAAGAAGAAATAACAAGATGAAATTTAAATTTACCTAAACTAATCTAAATACATTTATCAAACAAAAAAATTTCTGAACAATCGATTGTTGAATCAAAGTAAAAATAAAACTCTAACAAAAATAAAAACAACAACGATAACTAGGGAATGAAAATAATAAATAAAATAAAGTCCAATCATGCAGCATGACCCCATGAGCGAATTTTTGAAGAATATTACCGATTTTTACAACTAGCGAACGGCATTATTTCGATTTTTGACTGATTTTTCAACTTTGAAATTTTTGAAAACTTGATACATATTCTTATAGGAAATTTTACGCTGATTCCGAATATACCACATGTTAGTATGCTGAAAAAATTATTTCGCACAACAAATCGCAAAAAACAGGCTATTTTGAAATTTTTGACTACATTTTTGAAAATTTCAACCCGAAGATGTAATCCGATCATGCTGGCCAACGAACTTGAACTTTCGTTTTGTGTCCTTAACATTTTAAAATTTGTTTGAAGTTTCTAGCACAATTCTACGGACAGTTATCGTCTGGAATGACACATACATATATACATATATATACATATATACATACATACATAAAAAAATGCGTTAAACTTCAGAATATGATTCAGAATAGCCTGAAACGGATTTCTGCATAAAAAGTTTTCAAAAATTCACATTCTACAAATTTTGAGGCGAGAGCAATAGCTTAATTTTCTTCAAAAATTCGCTAACAATAAATCATAAATAAATCATAAATAAACAATGAAAACAAAGAATAAATAATACAAAAAAATACTAAACGATTTGCAGGAACGAGGAGATAGGAAAGGCTCACGAAGTATTTAGGTGCTCCATAATCACAAACATGTATCATGCAGTACTTAAGCACTAGGACCCCACAGGACCGCACTTCCGCATAACCCTAATCCTTCCACACCCAACCTGTACCATAGCGGCCACACAACCAGGTATGCAATTTTCGACATTCACACATAAGTCAATAGTGGATGTCTAAAATTGATTGCCAGGGGGGATGGACAGTAGCAACTCCGAACTGATAACGTTGGAGCTGTTCGAATCACAGCCAATGAACTCCACCGCTCGTCTGCCAGAGAGAAGCACTCCCGTCGAGGGATTTCCGGTCTATAGAAGTTAAATTAGGTCATCTTGATGAAGTTGTTCCCAAAGGTACACAATGTCCCGCTTCTTATTTTGTGCAATAGGATGTAGGAAATATATGGAATACGAATTCTTTACTTCCTATTCTTTGACTTTCATAATTTTTTCATCAATGGAGGTGGTGCCCGATCCTCGAGTAGGCACTTACTTTTACTCATTTGTGTTTTTCGTTCGTACGTACGTGCCCCATCGTAATCAATATCTTGTATCGAAAAGTACTTAGTTCTTCCGTGAAAACTTCATAATTTTGATACAATTAAAAGAGAACTTCTCATTCTTCTCGTTTGTAGTAAAATTATCGCCGACCACCCTTGCCAAAGGTTTTACATAGATAAAATCGCAATGACTAAACTCGTTTACGATGTAAAATGGGGCATTTTTTAGGTGCCCTCATAATGGAGAATTTCCATAGTTTTTTTTTATATCGTTGGTGATATGAAAAAAGGGCGAATTCCACATTTTAACGGAAAATGACTTTTTTTCACCAACGATCATGTTTCTAATAGTATATTAACAGGTGAAAAAGTCGAAGTCCTAAGTTTGGTTTACCTTGAAAATACATTTGCTAGGACTTCGACTTTTTCACCTGATAATATACCTACTATTAGAAACATGATCGTTGGTGAAAAAAAGTCATTTTCCGTTAAAATGTGGAATTCGCCCTATATTCATATCACCAACGACATGCTCAATGGGAAGATCCGAGCGAGTGCTTTCCAAATAGGTGCTATGTGATGGGTATCGGGCCAGTAAAACAGCCCTTGAAATTTATCTGCACGATGTCACGGCCACCACCCGCCTAGGGGTTACTTTTTGCCCCCTTACCCTACTAGGCCACGCTTAATCATCCTTCCCGTAAATTGGCCAAACTTTACGGTATTTTGAGCAGCGAATTGCTATGAGGGAGTTTTCAAGAGCGCTAAATCCGAATCTTTGGTTTAAAGTGTGAAATTCCAACAGATGAATTGTTGTGATGGAAAGATATCCCCAGACCTCAACGTCCAATCAACCTCATCCTCAATGACTGAATGAACATTATCCCCTTCGTGTTGGGTGAGCCCTTTTATCAAGACCTTATGCTGAATAGTTCTGATTCGGAATCAGCGTAAAGCCTATATATATATACCATCAGCATACATTTATTTTTTGTAAAACAAATCCGTGAAAAAACTGCGACAAACTGATAAGGTGGGGGCTACTAGAGGGTGGGCGCGTCCGCAAAACACTAACGAACCCCTTCAAAGACTCGAGGAGTCCAGGGATGAGAAGAGAACTGATTTGTTATGATCTTTCATGGACACAACTGGTTATCCCCTTTCACAGTAATCTCGTTGCCATCCGGTGAACTATACTTGGAGATGTCTTCACCGTACAATCTAACCACTTCTACGAAACTATCTATACCTACAAAACTCAAAATCGGTAATTTTCGATACAGTAGTATTCCGTCCACGACGGGTGCGATATGTTCTAAAAACTGTTCCCCAATCATTTTACGTCCACTGCAGTAAAATAAATCGGAATGCTGTTTATAGTTTGGTGGTCTGGATGCTCGCTGTGGTGAACTCACCACCTCACTGGCCTTTTCAGGGCCACCAAAAATAAGTTCACACATTAGAACTATACAAAAAGACGTCAGGCTACGTCTAGACGAAACAAAACAAATAGCCGAAAAGATTATGCGAAATTCATAATCACAAAAGAAATTAACTCGTTGAAAGTTAAAACATGACAAGCTAAACGCACACTGCACGAGCGAAGCTTGACGAGCCGGCAAGCATAACACACAAAAGTTGCCTTGAAACAAATGACTTTCAAATCCAATCAAGGACGAACAAAGCCAGACGCACTCTACGGAGGAAAGGCGGAAGAAGATATTTCACCTTCCGCTCACCGAGCGCAATCGATCGAATCGGAAGATGTTTCTCCTTCCACACACACGAGCGCCAGGATCAATCGGTACAGCCAATCAAACGCAGCATCCGGCTCTCCGACGAGTATAAATATAGCAGCTCCAGCCCATATATTTTATACCAATCTCAACCTCCGATCTGACGACTCTTCTCTTCAAACCTACTACGATTGAAGACGAAGCTTTCTACACGATTCTGCGACGAGAGATTCTGCTTTCTCCAAGACTCCGGGTAGCTCGAGATAATTACACTTTGTATTACTCACTACCCTCTAGACGGTACCCTGACGTGGCGACACCGTCTAGCTTCAACAACTCGCAACCCGGATCAGGGGAGAAATCCACTGATCGTCCGCTGGGACGAGTTTTAAGTCTTGTCGCCCGGGTCTCCGAATTTATTTGCAGACCGTCCGCAGGGGCAAGCCAATTGGTCATCAAGCAAGCCCTCACACGGGTTGATCAATTGACACGGCTGGACCCACCTTTTTCTGACGAGCTTCACTCAAGCAGAAAAAGTTGGTTGACCGCCCGGAGGACCCTCTGACATCCGTGCAGAAGCGAGTCCCCTCTAAATCTTGTTCTTTTCAGAACGTAGATAAAATTTCCCAGATGGAGCGGACCCCGTCGTTCCGCCTTCTGGGCGATTCTCAGCTCGAAAACCAAATTTCGCAGCTCGCCGACAAGGCAGAAATACTAGCACGCGCCGAACATCAAGGTTCGAGCCGGCACGCGACGGAGGGAAATAATCACCCCCCTCGCTCGACACGTGGCATGGCCCACGGAAGCGAAAGGCCTGACCCCAGTTCGCATTCAGACAAACAAACGGGCGCGTCACGGCCTAGCCCCGTGCAAGATCTGGGCTTCACTCATCTCCCTGAAACACGGCGAGATCGAGCTTTTGGTATGACACAATCGTACGCACCTCCAGAGGATGTCAACTGCACAGTCAACCAACACCAGACCCCCTTAAAGGGGAACTATGGCGATTTCAACTCAAAAGTAGAAATCCTTACGCCTTTACCCACCGGGTACGCGGTCAGCAGGAGCACTTATCGAACTCCTCGAGTGCAGAATACGCACGAAAACAAAGGTACTTTTCAGTACCCCAAAAATACTACCTCATATCATAATGAGAACATTCGGCTAGAGCCTGAATATCGAATTCCCCGATGGGAAAATCTCGCTCAGACCATCGTTGCGAGGACCGGTCTGAGACAACCTTATTTCGCGACACACATACATCCTATCAGACGAAATATGACAGTATGCGAGATAATAACGGTACTTTCTCGTACCTTTCACCTGAACACTATCCAGTTG
The DNA here is from genome assembly GCA_030762985.1 of Adelphocoris suturalis. Classification (NCBI taxonomy): domain Eukaryota; kingdom Metazoa; phylum Arthropoda; class Insecta; order Hemiptera; family Miridae; genus Adelphocoris; species Adelphocoris suturalis. The sequence goes on along the minus strand of CM061045.1, from coordinate 50,861,540 downwards.
CAAGTCCGCATGACCATCTGAATAACCTGGTTCGCGACATTCCTCTAGGAGTTCCTACTCCCAGTCAGATGTATATAAATCCACTACACTCGCATCTCAAAAATACATAACATCAAGTAGTCAATCCCTTAGTAACAATACAGATTAGTTGGATATACAGATTAGAATGAATAAATGGTAGTGAATGAACGGAAAAGGTTCTTTTTTACGTACGTTTCTCTATCTGGAGATGATAATAATGAAGAGCGACACAAAACTATTCGGTGTAGTGTACTTGGTACTGACATGAACATAGTTAAATTTGACTACGATTCCTAGTTTATTAGGCTATAGATGCATAAAATATCAGAATACTTACACCATAGAAAAATGCAGTCGTAAACATCCAGAGCTTTTATTACTCGAAATTCTAAGAGTGAGATTTCTGCACACCATTAATATTCAAAGGTTCCAATAACACATGACAAACGTCACATTTAAAATCTAGTAAATAAACTCTAATTTGTTTTAATCTTGCTTATGAGCGTTGAACTCCATATATCCTTACTGGTAGGTTCACTGGTAAATAGTAAATTCACTGGTAGGTTGAATAAACAAATAAACCTTCCGTCAATCGTCAAGCAATTGAATTGTGATAACAGGTTACTGTTACTGGAGCGGAGCGTCTCCGGAAAACCCGATCTACCGCAGTGAGTGCCAACCGAGTGGTTCTAGCCGAATACCTGTTCCTGCTCCGAATACCGGTTTCCCCGACTGGTGGTGCAGGGACGGGACAGAGGGTTGAAGACTTGGAGTCAAATCCATATTCATATTCCGAGAAATAGGATTGTCGGTGTTAGAAGGGTGCCTAAGCCTGAGTTGAGTGGCATGCACAAATTTCTGCGTCCCACAGTCAAGACTTACTTTGAATATCGTTTGTGATTCCTGAGGACCATGTAGTAGGTTTTCAGTCTGGACTAAAAAGGACCCATTCCAATTTCGGTAGCCCAGGTGGCTGATCGAGTGCTCAGAGGCGGAGGAAACATGACTAATGAGTTGGAAGAATATGTTTTAATAAGGCTGCTGTAGGTGATATGCCAGATGAAGTTGAGGGAGTTCTCCTATGAGAGGCTAGTAAGTGTCGTAAGAATTCCTGAGCGGATATGGGAGATTCCTGTTCGTGCTTTGGTTTTTCATACTTAATGTATTCTTCAAAATAGAAACGTATATTTCCGCCTGACCATTTGGGCGAGGGTGTAGGGGGGAGGGGATTTGACGGTGATTTCCTGTTTTTCCACAAAGTCCGCGAATGACTGCGAGGTGAACGGAGGTCCATCATCCGATAAGAGCTGTTGCATTGAGCAAGGGCAGAAGAATGAACAACCGGTATTCGCAGTAGGAACAGGTATTCGGCTAGAACTGCTCGGTTGGCATCCACTGCGTTAGGTCGGGTTTTCCGGAGACGCTCCAACAGGTTACCGGCAGTATTATCAGATAAGTAATGATAAAATCATGAACCTAGGAGAGGAAGTGGACCGGGCGTTGCGGGGTCCACCGGGAGTGCGGCCGGCGTGGGGGAACCCTCCTGAAAATGACAGTAAACGTTGAACTGAGCAACGATCTAACAAAGCAAGAGGAGTGAGAGCATTAAAGGCTCTGGCACACAGAACGCGATCTGTCGCGGCGGGCAGCGATCACTGACCGCCGCGATCCGGCGATATGGTTGTAAGATGCAACATTGCATCATCCCTGTCACACACAGCGCGATCTGTCAAAGCGATCCAGTCTTGATCGCGGCGACAGGCGATACACTTGTACAAAACTACAAAATTATAACGCGATCCGGCGATCCAGTTTCAAGATGGGGGATGAAATAACCGAGCTTTTGATTGAAAAAGTGAGAAAATACGTGTATTTGTATGACACATCACACCACCACTACAAAAATGTTGTGAAAAAGGCAGAAGCATGGGCCGTGATTGGGCAAGAGCTGAACGTCACTTTCGAAATGAAAAAAAATTTATTGCTCCAAAATCAAAATTTCCACTCGCATTTTGCGTTTCAGAGCCTCCTGAACAAATTTTGTTCCGTGTCTGTCTGTCTGTCCGTCCACATTTCCTTGTAACAGCCATAACTTCCACAATTTTGATCCGACTTTAACCAAATTTTCAGGGATCGTGCGGGTTAAGCTCTAGATGGTCCTCTATCAACTTCATCATGATCGAATCAACGGTAGCTTCTGCGCAGGCGCTGTGACGGTCATAACTCGGTCAATGTTGAACGGATTTCGGTCAGATTTTCAGGGATGATGTGGGTAAGGTCCCTTGAGGTCCCATAAGACAATCATCATAATTACATTAGCGGTACGCTCTGCGCATGCGTGAACGAAATATTCTTGTTACGGTCCTTGCAACAGCCGTAATTTCCACAATTTTGATGCGATTTTCTTCAAATTTTTAGGGATCGTGCGGGTATAGCTCTACATGGTCCCCTATCAGTTCCGTCATGATCGAATCAACGGTAGCCTCTGCGCAGGCGCAAACAAAATTTTCTTGTTTCGGTCATAACTCAGGCAATTGTGAATGGATTTCGGTCAGATTTTCAGGGATGATGTGGGCAAGGTCTCTGTCTTCATGAGACTGTAGTTCACGACACAGACGGTGGTATTCACCAAGTTCTTCTCTTTTTTGATTTATTGGGTGCACCCAAAATCGTCTTCTTGTGCTGGTACTCTGTACTAACACGAAAAGAAGCAAGAGTTCCTCTTCGTCAGAACTACTCATTTTTTTCTAGAGAACCATACGAACTTGTTGATAATGTACAATAATACTGGATCGCTCACACAGATATCGCGTTGCATGTGGCGTAGCTGCATCACCGATCGCCAAGGAGATCACGGGATCGCTGCCCGCCGCGACAGATCGCGTTCTGTGTGCCAGAGCCTTAATACCTCAAGCCCACTCATATCCATTACAAGTAACTGAAGATCGGAATATAGCGTACCAGAAGGAACTGTGATTCACATTAACCGCAACAGTGATTTACATGAATTCTCAAACTGTCATTTTCATTTGTCCGGACTGGAGAAATGTGTTCATCTACAAGGTCATATTGTCCTATCTAACAAGATGTACTAAGTTTAATTGTCTAATCTGCATTGCAAATGGTATTATAGGACAATTTTACCTAGGAAGAACAGTTAGGACTTCCTAACTTAAAAAACTACGTAAAACTGGAGATAGGACAAACTACATCATTCTCTCATAAGCAAAGGAACACGAATTGGACGTTCTAACTTGTATGAAATAATAGTAGAAATTGAGAGCTTTCCAACGAGCCAAACCTCACAATGGGCATTTTATGTTACGACATTTTTTCTTAGGAGGGCAGTACAGTATTGCCAAAGTGATTGAAGAATTTGACCACAAAAAAACTATGAAGCATCTCACAATCGACGTGTTGAAAGCAACTGAACGCGCTTCAAATTACACTGGTGGTTCCAAACGCGCTATAACTATCAGAGAACGATGCTTTGCTTAGTCCAGATAAAAAACGACCCCATAGTTCCCCACTTTTTACCAATTTGCTGGATAGTTTTGATCGCGGGGTGATCAGAAACACAATTCTGGTATTGAGAGAAAAAATTGGTTTCCCATGAGGTGATGATTTGCTTCTCAAAATTTTGCGAGAATTGGGGTTTAAGTGGAGGAAGTCATCAAAGAAACTAGATATTCTTGTAGAAAGGCCTGACATCGTAAGGTGGCGAGACCACTACCTTAGGGAAATGAAAAAGCAAAGAAATTAAGGCAAGAACCTGGATGAAGCGTGGGTAGAATCCAACTTAACTTTTAACAAATGCTGGCGGGCAGAAGGAGTAAAAGGGATTTTAACAAACGGCAGTTCGAGTAACCAGCTTGTAGTTGTCAGCATTGGTTCTGAGGAAGGTTTCGTGCCTGACGCTACTCTGATATTCAAAGCAGGGACCACTACAGGTGTAACATGGGCAAATGTATAGGGACAACTTTGAGAAATGAATGAAAAACTCTGTACTAGGTACTCAACTGAAACCATCAAGTTTAATAGTGATGAACAAAGTCCCATACCACGGAATCCAGGTTGACAAGCCTCCATCCAAATACTCAACCAGACAACCAATGATATCTTGGTTGACAAGACAGGGAGTTTCATGCGACTCACGCTCAGAAAGCATGAAATTTTAGATATAGGTAGTGTTGAGAAAAAGCCCTTCAGAAAAAGTGTATAAACACAAAGCAGCTACACAAAGTAGTTAGACTTCCTCCTTACATGTGCTAACTCAATCCAATAGAATTGGCTTGGGCTAAAATGAAGAGATTTCTAAGGGAAAGGAATACGGGTGGTGTCCCTTAAACGCCCTCAGGAACTTACAGTGGAAGCTGTGAACAATATTAATAAAAATGACTGGAAATCTTACGTGGGCCACAGCAAAAAGATTGAGGATGATAATTGGCAAAAGGATGGAATAATAGAGGTAGTAGAACAGACTAATTGTCTCGTTAGATGACGATGTTAGCGACTCCGATGGTGTGAGTTGGACTCCAATGAGGATGAGGTTGCAGCACGTTTGCCTGAACGGTGAAGAAATTGTGCGTCTTGGGTACCTACTTAGGTAGGTAGTAAGTTACTAATCTATGCTGGATGAGTCAAAGCACTTTGGCAACCTCGGTTTACATCTAGCTCTAGAGAATAATAATTATTTTCCTTATGACTTGAGGTAGTTGTGACTTGAATAACATTCAAAATGCGCAAAAAAAAGTCGTAGAGCCGCCCATAAGAGCTTAGTGTCTTCTTGTCTAATTTTTCAACTACCTGACGTATTATACAGCAGTCGTTTAATACTCATGTAAGTAATGATCTCACTCCTATAGTTACCATTCTGGAGTGTTTCACTTACTCGAGCCATTCCTTCACTCCTGTGATCACAAGTCAATTCTGAACTTGAGCATCTTTTATGAATCCAGCCCAAAGAGAATCGCTTATGAATTTTGCATAATTTATGTACAATCAAATCTAGTTCAATCATTTCTATGGAAATCTAAAATAAAATACTAGGTGTTTAATTAATTTTAGTAGCGACGTAAAACACCTACTACTAGTTGTAGGCACCTACTTCTAAGTATTCTGTTACGTACTCTGTTTCCTACTTGCTACTAGTAAATAATAAACAAATAAACCTTTTGAACTTCTTATTCAACTTTAAGTGCCTAGTTTTGTTGTCTAGTGTATGGACATGACCGTCATAAATGGTGTTTTCAGTTGTTGCTCATGATTTATTAGTAAATATCCAGTGCAGGAAAGGTAATTTGCCTTATGCGAGTTGAGTCGAGTCAGGATCTATCCCACCATTATCGATACGACGCACAGTGGAGCGAGTGATAGGGTAGGCCGGACATTCAACAATATCTCCGTTTCTACTTGTCCTAGAATATTGCTTCAGGTATCATTTTAAAGCAAATCGAATACTCTATTGAACCACATGATCAGCAATTTTTTAAGCAATTTTGCCAGTGGCGATATAACGGGTAGAACAACGTTTAAATGTGTACATACATAGAGACGTTTAAATGTGTGTCACTTGCTAAATAGAGAATTGTAATTTTTAAACACATAATAAAAAACACATGTTTTATAAATTTTTATTTTTACTTTCCTTACCCCTAAGGATAAGGGAAGTATTGTAATTTGCCAAAAAATCAAATTTCGAATTTTTATCAAATCTTTACCTTTTGAGGTCTCCTGAGTCGAAAGGAACCATTTTTGCAAATCGGTGTGTGTGTGCCCACATTTTCTCTTATTGCTTTGTATTGAAATTTAGACAACTTAGCTGTAGCATAGAGACCCAAAAATTGTTCTTCTCTATGTTGAGATTTTCCAAGAATGAGATTATCACAATAGGTCTTAATTTGATCAATATATTCTGGATAGTTCTGCATAAAATCAAAAACATAACGAGCATTTTAGGTTTTGATTTTTTTAAAAATTTTTTTTTTTTTTAAACAAAATTGAACTCCTCATCAGAACAATTTTTGAAATCTTTTGTTCTCCTCCGTTTTTGTCTTTCTAACAAATGCTCGAATGATTTTGATCTACTAGGAATACCTGGAGTGGATGAAGATGGAAGTTCTTGAGAATATACCTCTGAAAAAATTAGGTCCCTGTTAAGCCATTCGCGATTTTTCGTCAAAAATGGTTCCAAAGATCTATTTGCATCATTCCATTTAAGTTGAAAATGATAGCACCATTTCCTTAATTTCTCCCACAAACCGTTTTTCGCACTATTAGTAATCGCAAAACCAAGTAAGTCAGTCCATTTTTCCAAAGCCATGTCAAAATCCTCAAAATTAATATTGTTAGATCTAAAAAATTGAAATAGATCGTCATTTGTTTTAATTTCCATTGTGTCGAAGCGAGAGACAACATCAGACTGATTCCTTGTTTACCTTTAAAGAGGAGAATCAAATAATAAACAGAAGCAACGACTAATCTGATTACAAAATGTCAACAAAGGCGCGTGGGTATTAACTTTAAAAACAAAATATCTATTGAATAGGCAAGTTTAGGCAAGATCTGACAACGTTGTAAATAAGACAATATTCTTCTGAAAACGTGCCAAATGGTATTTTTTCCGGCAAATTCCGGCGATTTGCGAATTAATTAGATAGAATTATTTTCTGTTCGATGTCAAAAAAAAAAAAAAAAAAAAGTTAGGGGAATTTTTAAAAACCTTTTGTGCCAGTTTTAGATTCATTATAATACCCTTATTGTATACTAAGAGCAGCAATAATTTATAAAACTAAATGAGAGTTCACGACCAATTTAATAAGCCAAGGTTTTTTTAGACATAGCAATTATAACCAGGCTTTATGTGAAAACAAATGCAATAATCAGGCTAAAAATCAATCTGCTCAATTGAAAAGCATTTATTTGGTACTAACAACACAATCAAAATCCCAAATCAAAAGTTTTTTTTTCCCCCAATGTCCAACATTACTGTAGGATCGCCCCAGTGTGCGACGGTGGCGCAACTACCGGTAATTCATAACGCGAATGTAATCACGCTGTCTGGCATGCTACCTACAGGAAGAGTTGTATCCCACAACTCGTCTGACATCTTATTCAGTCTTCTAAGCGGGAGTAGACGGTTCTATTTAGTCTTGTCTCTATTTCTTGTCCATGTCGTCCACGTCGGTGTTATCTGTTGACGTTACTCCAAATATCAGTTTAGATTGACAGATGCGAATAGAACCACAGAAGAAGTTACTTTAACCAGTCGCTGTCAGTGCGGTAGGATTGATTTCAAGTTGAAGATATCAATATTATATCTGCAGTTTCTCGAGTGTGGATTCTTTTCTGCTAGTCGATCATCTCATATTTCACTGGTATTTATCTATCTCATTATTCTATTAATTCAAATCGCTAATTAATGAAGTTTCACCAGGGTGGGTTACAGATTACTAGCTTGAACATAGTAGGGTGAGGGGTGGCTTCGAGTCAATGAACCCTTGAGTGCTCACTGCACGAATCGTTTCCCTACAAATTCATTAGGTTCTGAAATGTTTCTCATTGCTGTTTTCAATTTATTTATTTATATATTTTTTAATTTGTTTTTAATTGTACCTTAGGGGCCAATCTTATTATTAACTCAGGGGTGGGGTCTCCGTGCACGTTTAGTACAAATTTTCAATATTCTGTCTTACTTATATATTGATCAATTATGTATGTAAATTAAACATCGACAGGGATGTTTTTGAAGGCTTGCAGTTTCAGGAGTTCAATTAGCGCCTTCAGGGGTAGTAGGCCTCATGTTGAAGACACTTGGAGCATGACCCAAAATATCTGTCATTCCTAATTTATTTCGACATCCCTCTGGAGCGATTTCTTATAGGCAAGACTTCGTTAACAAGAGGGACGCCTGTTGGAATTGATCCAGGGGGATGTGGGACAACTCAAGCATGAGGAAAAAAATTACCGCATACAAATCCGTTTCAGACCATTTTAAGACCGAACCCGTGAAAAAACCATAGTTGTATGTTTGACAAATTTTGTCGACGCCATCCAGGCTACAATTCTCAACCGATTCTCGTGATTCTTATTTGGTTCTAGCTGTAGGTACGAGAAACCTTGGAAATTCCGGATATAAGCTCTCGATGTGGGAGGTGGAGGGGATAATTACCGATTCTTTCTTGCGCTGCTCAAGCTTCAAATCTCGACCGATTTTCGTGATTCTTATTTTGTTCCATTTCCAATTCGATATAGTTTTGGAACGTATGTCATGGGTTTTAAATTTCAACATGGGAGGGGTGAATTGAGGGGGTAATACTGATAAATCATGATTTTTTAACAATTCTAGTCTGATTTTCGTGATTTTTTTGTTGTTGTTACACTTTAACTCACGAATTTTTTAGTTCATTTGTCATGCTCAATTCGATGTGTTTTTAAGGTATGTTATACTCTCTGTTATAACGGAGTTGGGGAGATCTGCAAGTGTTGCCATTCAATTCAGCGTAAAAAAATACGTATAAACAGTCCCCAAAATTTTTTAGAGGTTCATTTTTCACGAAAACGTTTGATTGCATGGAAAAAATTGTTTTGAAAATTAAACTTTTTGAGTGCAATGAAATTCTTAACTATTACTTTTATGACAAAAAACGTATTCTAAATAGTAATCTGCCGTTCTAAAAGAGATTTTGAATTTTTAGCTTTTTTTGCGTTTTTTTATCAATTTTATAGCAAATTTTACAGCCTAATTTTGTAAGTACATAAATTTTTCAACGTTCCATTTTATATTTGATAAACTTTATTTGAGCAATATTCTGCTGAAAATTATAAATGTAACGATTTTTAGCAATTTTTAGTTATTTTTCTAGCACATTTTTAGAAATGAGGTTGTGCGGGTTATCTCATGAAGGTGTGGTTTCCTACAAATTCCATTACCGTCGATTAAATAGTTGCGCATGCGCAAACGTGAATTTCTTTTAGCGTCAATTTCTCATCACCTATCTCATGTCATCTACCACTATGCAATACGCACAGATTCTGGGGGCGGCGCAGCAGATGATTGAATGAGAAAAATTGGTTAAAACATACGTTTCTTGATGTGCCCCCCCCCCCCCCCCCAACGGGGGGCTTAACTCTGAAAATCATACGGTCGTTGATGGATGTTTACTCTTTTAATTCTGGGGCAGCGCAGCGGATGATTGAATGAGAAAAATCAGAAAAAGAGACGTTTTTTGTGATATATCCACCCGCCTCCCACCCCCTCCCGACGCCGTCGTGGGGCAAAACTCTGAGAACCATTGGAATGTGTTCCACAGAGTTAAAATATCTTTATTATTGGTTTTGGACGTTTTTTAAGACCGTTGCTAAAAATCGTTGCCAACTTCCCTCCAGTACATATACAGGGTGTGCACACTTTTGGTTACTAACTTCCTGGGAGTCGATTCTACAACTACAAAAAGTGCCTTCTAGACTTTTTTAGAAGCATTGTTTTCGATTTATTCACGAATTGAGATTATTTTCGTGTTTTCAACCTTACATCACAAAATTGGCTATAACTCCCTTCCATATTGAGTAAATTCAAATTTGAAGATACCGTTGGGAAGAGGGTTAAATTTCCTTTCGGGTAGGCTACCCAACGTGTGAAAATATGAAGATTTAGTATTTAGTCACAAATCCACACCAAAGTGAAAAACTTGTCGAAAATTGAAAATCGTGTATTTTTTAAATCGCCGGACGGCATACATAATCCCTTGAATCCCCGCGCACGTTACGGGAAAAACTTGGCCCAAATCTCATCTTTCCTACGGTATAAACAATTTTTATTTTACTTTGCGAACTAAAAGAGCAAAGTATGTTTGTACGATGAAAAACTTTTTTTTAGCGAGTTTTAATAAAAAATGAAGCTATTGCAATGGCTCGGTGTGAGTAAAAATATAGGCTAGAAATGTTCTGGAAATCTACGGCTTTGCGAAAATCAATAATAGTGGAAAATGCACCATCCGAAAGATGTTTGTTTTTGTACTGTTCACTATTACATTTTCACAAACATGGGAAAGATTTATATAATTCAATGAAGTCTGTAATTACTTCTTTCGGCCAGAAACAAACATCCATTTCAAATAAACGAATAAACATTTGTTACAAACAAAATGAAAATAAATAGTTCCGAATAATAGGAGCAAAGTTTCAAAAGTGGGTGGTATGGAGGAATGCGCACGGTTGACTGTCATCTCGGCGTACACGCAATCCCTCGGCCCAACCATTGCCTTTATACCTCTGCTCTTTTGCACGCTCTTTCCAACACTAAAGCACCCAAGTGTCAAGGCCGCTGTTGTTTTTGGTGTTAGATGGAGTGGAGTGGGGTAAATAAGAGAAGACCCCATTTGGTGTGATGATAATTGGGACTAGAGATTTATTGATTCGTACAAAATACAATATGATACAGTAACCAAAAAGGAGAATTTCCTGAAGTTTAATTATTCAAAACAATTCCTGGTTGCTCTATCCTTTTAGGATGCCCCTCTGGAGCTAAGTCTTATTTATGTAGGGAAGAATTCGGCAATAGAGGGACATTTATTACAATTGATAATAGTTGGTAGGTGTAGGATAACTCAAACCCTAGTCACGGAGACCACAATTGGTCTATTGTGATAAGTGTTCGTTCTTAGTCTAGGTGCCCTTAAACCTCATCATTTTGAATTTCATAACGGAAAGAAAAAATAGAGGAGGGGGGGGGGGGGGGTTGGTAATACCATAAATACCATAAAGGGTTTTTTATTGAAAAATCATGTCAATGCTACCCATGCTTAAATTCTTAATAGATTTTAGTGATTCTTCTGTTATTCAATTATGAATTCGGTTTTTGGAACTTATGTCAGGAGTTACAGATTTCATTATGGAAGGGAGTAATACAATAAATCGTTATGATTTTACTATTCTCATCTGATTTCCATGACTTTTTTCTTTTTCGATCCAGATTTCAGTCCGGATGTGTAAAAAACCTTCAAAGTTTCAAGTTTATGACTGGTGGAGGCAAATGAAGAGGAAAATTCCAATAAATCATATTTTCATTTATATCATCCTTTTTTTAATCTTTTGGTTTTGACGTCCGACGATTTAGGGATTTAATTTTGATGACCGATTGTTTATGAGGAGGTGTGATGGCGGGGAAAATTATTTGTACTATTTATACTATTCTCGACCGATTTTCGTGATTTTTTTTGTTTAATTATTTACCACTTTGCTCGAATAATTTGCTTTATCTCCATTCTCAGTCAATTTAAATTTCATAATGAGATTGGCTAGGGGAGATGGTTCTTAATATTTTTCAACTATTTCCACGAATCTTTCTTTGTTAGCGAATTTTTGAAGAAAATTAAGCTATTGCTCTCGCCTCAAAATTTGTAGAATGTGAATTTTTGAAAAAAATTTATGCAGAAATCCGTTTCAGGCTATTCTGAATCGTATTCTGAAGTTTAACGCATTTTTTTTAATGTATGTATGTGTCATTCCAACGATAACTGTCCGTAGAATTGTGCTAGAAACTTCAAACAAATTTTAAAATGTTAAGGACACAAAACGAAAGTTTAAGTTCTTTGGCCAGCATCTTTGGGTTGAAATTTTCAAAAATTTCAAAATAGCCTGTTTTTTGCGATTTGTTGTGCGAAATAATTTTTTCAGCATACTAACATGTGGTATATTCGGAACCAGCGTAAAATTTCCTATAAGAATATGTATCAAGTTTTCAAAAATTTCAAAGTTGAAAAATCAGTCAAAAATCGAAATAATACCGTTCGCTAGTTGTAAAAATCGGTAATATTTGCATAAAACATTGTCCAAATTCAGATTGAACTACTCTTATGGAAGTATCCCTGTATAACCAATCCTAGAACCATGCTGTTTAAAATGTAGGTAGTAGGTGCTTGTTTAAAAAAAAAAAAAAAAAATGTAATCACAACTGATGAGTTTACTCTGTGAAATATTCCGTCCTCCGATTCTCTCGGTCACTCTCTTTAATGTATAAGTACCTCCTAATAATAAAGTATGTATAAGTACCTCCTAATAATAATAAAGTATGAGTACCTCCTAATTATTTGTAATAATTTGATTCCATGTTTGTCTATCAAAAGCATAAACTAAAATTTCTCTACATGATCAATAGCGACTGAAACGTCGAAGATTTCTTCAAAAATTCGCTCATGGGGTCATGCTGCATGACTGGAGTTTTTTATTTGAAAGTGTGATCGAGCGGTGAGTGGCGGTTTGGGAAGGAGGGGGGTTTCCTCATAGCTCATCCATGTTTGGTTATTCTGGGGGCGAGGGGTTACCTCCAGTAAAATCCTGATCTATTCTTTGTTTCCAACAAAATCATATGCGAACCACCGATAGGGACGTCACTGTTTTTCATGCATTATTTACCGATATGCTTACACAGTCATTCTAGTATTTGCTTATCCACCATGAAAAAACGTATTCCAATATATTCTGGAGAAATGTGATTACGGCTAATGGTTCAAACAACTGTGTTGAGGCAATGGAGTCTCATGAACCCGATTGATTGGTTTTCCCAAACTTATAAAACATATATCTTCTTGTTGTTAATATTAATCTGATTTGTTTATTTTCCAGCAAATATGAGCACGCCAGTAAAAAAAGTTCCAATCCATTTGCAGGTGAGGTAGTTTCTTATTTTTTAATGGCTGATTTTTTCCGTTTGATGAGCGTTGCCCACTTTTTTTCTATTTTTGTATTTGAAAGATGAGATTGAGTTGTTATGATACCTATTTCGTTTTTTTTTTTTTTTTTGGGAGACACTTCTTGTTAAGTTAAAATTAAATTCGGAAATTTTGATGACATCACCAGTGCACTTGGTTGGATACAGGAAGTCTAAGATCCATGAGTATGTTGAGACAACCTAACGATAGACCTTGACAACAATTGTGAGAAGAGCTTCCATAAGGTGCGCCACCATTGCCACGTAGCAGGAGAGTTGATTGTACAATAAAACATTCCTGCTCTATAAGCGAACATTCTGTTTATGTCATTTCATTCTGTTTTTCACCTGCAAACAACCGAGTTTCATAACATTTTCTATTCAGTCCCGGATTTGTATTCGTTTCCTAATCACCATTGTCTACTCATCATGATTGGAGAAAAAACAGAAAGCTCAACTCGGGAAAAGATTCAGAATAAGTCGGACAAGAGTCCAGTTATCGTACAGGGATGCTAGATCATAGACCAGGCTGGTATTCGGTTGGTTAAAATATTGCTCGTGAGAGTGCAATGGAGAAGTAGTCATGGATACTATAATATAAACTTAGATGGTCAACTTTTGAGCAGATCTGTGGAGAAAGAAGCTCAAGATTGACATCACCAGAGTGCAGTAGGTAAATGTAGAAACTAAGTAAATTTACTTATTTTAACATTTACATTAAGGATTTCACCTGGAATATTTAACTTTTTCCATCAGTTATGAATATGAATAACTAATCTGGGAAAAAGTTGATAAATTCAGACCCATGGGTAACGCTCATTTGTTGAATCAATGTCTAATTGTGCTTGACATCAAACTAACTAGCTGTCAAACTGGTGTATGGGACTCAAATGTTTAAATAATTTTAGTTGATGTATTAAATATTTAATAACTCTTCTATAACTCGTTCTTCAACTCATGATCGAAGCCTAATGCTATCAAAGGCCCGATTAACACATAAGAGGTGACGAGCGGTGCAGGCGAAGTGCAGGCGTGTTGTCACATCTGTGAGTTCACTTCACACATAAGAGGTTGAGGCAACTGTTGAAGTTCATAGACCTAAAATGTTCGCTGATGACGAGAGTGATGAGGGTGTCCTCGGTCTTGTGTTGTTAACGAACGATAAAACTCAAAAAAAGTTTTGCCACCCATTGTGCCAGAAAAAAACAGGAATGAGATATTTTTCCTCATGATAGAGCAAAATATGTGTCCAGAAAGGTTCCAGAACTTATACATGATGCCACATGGGGGATTCATTCTGGGAGGTGCCCAAGAGGCACGCTCCTCCAAACTGACTCCAGAGGTGTGAAAGAGGCGAGCCGGCGAGCGCTCCTCCGTCACCTCTTATGTGGGGGTTGGACCATACGTTTACATGGAAGAGGCGTCGAAGCGGTGTACCTCTCACCTTGCTTGCTTGCACCGTGTGTCCGCTTGTCTCCTCTCATGTGTGAATCGGGCCTAAGGGTTAATGTGTTAGCTACCAATGAACTTTTCTTAGCAAGCTGAGAGACTCCAGTGTAGATGATCTTATCAAAAAGAGGAATTGGTTGCAAAATGAACTTGAACTTTGAAATTGAAGGGATAGTTTCGAGCATTTACGTTAAGTATTAAATACTTTATGACAAATGAGTAAGTTGGGAGAGGAGGGTACTGCAGCCTTGCCACTAATCAAAAGATTGGTTCACTGGAGGAGGTTCAAATTAACTTCTCGCATATATATATATATATATATATATATATATATATATATATATATATATATATATATATATATGCTCGCATATACTGGCTCTAACATCGCCAAGCAATGCACTTCTATGGCTACAATACAATAAAAATGTATACAATTTCTGAAATATGATAGTTAGAGCCATTTCATATCAGATTTCTGGCACTAGAATGAGGAATGACGAGGACAACTCTCTCTAGTAATAGTTATATTAATTAGTGGGGGGGGGGGGGGGGGGTAGTAAATTGCTTACCTTTTCTGCTTGGTCAGAAACCATGGTCAGTGACATTTTATCGGTGTTTTCTCTCGGTGGAGATACAAAGGGCAACTATTCAACATTCAAATTATTTGCTGAAACGCATATTGATGAAGGTACTGACTACAAAGCACTCTACACATTCTATATAAAATATACGTGTGTATTAGAACTATTTATTATGCATAGTCATTATAACTTACAGCAAGTTAACTACATTTGTTTAAAACTGTTCCTGTGCCCACCTATGGTCATAACAAAATTATACTGCCCCAGTTTGGCCAGTTCAATATGAATATAAACTCGTCTCTTTCAAGCCAAATCTTGTTCTCTCATATTGCAAATGGCTCGGTTAAACTGCCTATCAAGTTTTCCAGGTAGGTATGGCATGATTTTATTAAAATTCTACTTCCCTTGACGTGGCCAACAACGTAAGTTTTGTGTATCATCCCTCTAAACAGGGAAATTTCCGAGCACAATGTACAGTTTGATGTAACCTACCTACCCTGTTATGTACCTCATTAGTTATTCAATAAATTGCTCGCGTCTAACCATTTTCTATCTGATTTCAAATACCGAATATTATAAGTGACGACGAGGATTGTTTTACATTCAAATCTCTATTACTCGTACTTCTCTTTACATTTCTTCCACTCTGCTTCAATATCAAGTAGGACACTAGTCTCGCATTGCCGAGCCAGACAATGCAGACAAGCGTCGTGTATATATAACAAAGAGGAACATCGGCCCAACTTTAGCCCCCTCCCTACCCCACCCTGTTGGTTAAACACCGATTTTTTTTTTTTTTTTGCATATCCTGGGAGGGGCACCTGGTTTGACTAACCCGATGCCAAATTCGTAATGGTATGATGATTCTAAGTCACCTAAAACGATGCGTCGAAATGCATGTTTTGGGACTTTCTTCATTTTTTTTCATTCGCCTGATTATTTACCCCAACATACCTACCAGTTCCCCTAGACCGATTCCGACGGAATTTTGAATTTAGGACACATTTATCATGAAGAAGTGCCTTTTGTAGGTTTCCCCTTTCTACACTCAAGAGGGGGGTGGTTATGAGGGAAGGGTGGGGGTGTTTCCAACCATCTGGACATCACGCTCAGCCAAGTGGGGGGATTGTCCCAGTGAGTTGGTGGATTTGTTTGAGATCCAACAGAGGGTGGCCGCCGAGATTTGAATATTTTCAACCCTCACCCTATCGATTGGTGGTGGGGTGGGGGGGGGGGGATGGAGTCACGTTCAACCTAGGCATTATGATAGATCAAGTGCGTGGATTTGTTCAAAGACTCCCAAAGGGTGGCCAGCGGATTTAAAAATTAAGGATACACTGATACCCTGGGTACACTGTGGGAGGTATCCTTAACATTTTCAGTGGTGATGGGGGGGTGCTAAAAGTGGTTGGATTTCACGGGATCAACTCCTGTTGACACCATACCACCCTGGGTACACTGTGAGAGGTATCCTGAACATTTTTAGGGGTGGTGCGTAGGGGAGGGGGAAGATTTAAAGTGGTCGGATTTTGATGGGATCAACTCATATCGACACCATGCCACCCTCGGTATACTGTGGGAGGTATCCCGAACATTTTCTGATCGGTGGGTGGGGGAGGGGGGAAAATTTAAAGTGGCTGGATTTCGATGGGATCAATTCCTATTGACACCACACCACCCTGGACACACTGTGGGAGGTATCCCAAACATTTTCAGAGAGGGAGGGGGGACCTAGGTTCGGTGGTGGGCGCTCGACACCACCGTCTTGAAGGATATTTTTCGAAATTGTGCAACTGGGCGAGTGTTATGTATTTTCGGTTAACTGCAGTAGGTTGCCTGTTGACGAAATCAGCCAGTGTATACTCCTCTCCATCACTTCAAGACCGCCAAAAATGTGTGATATCCTCTCCAAAAACACGCTTCGAGTACAAAACATGCCAAGCCATAAAATGCATGATATCATTCACTTTGAGCCATTGACAATGACAGAAATCGATCATTTGGTGAACTTATTGCTCCAAAACCAGAAAGGTCTGTATCTATGATATTACAGTCAATTGTGGCAAGTTTCCACAGTTTTGATGATTCTGTCAAACCGTTTTGGAATTGCAGGTCAAGATCGGAAACATTTGTTGAGTTGAAGGGACTCATGGCGGAAATGGATGAAGTTAGACAAGGAAAAGTGTAGATTAATTGCGTTGTCATAGTATTTTGACCTTCTCTAAAAGTTGACTGTTCTCAATCTCCAAATTCCAAACGTTATGATGAACTTACCTCTTTGCTATGAGATCATCTCACCCTGACGAAGAATTATCACACTGAGCAACATAAATTTCTCTTCAGAATTCTAATGGTAGAAGAACCTATTTTGATTGTTTAACTTCCTTGAAAAAATAACCCATAACTGCCTAGTTCAAATGTACTTGCCTACTGGCAGATGGTTGTGGAAAGGATTTACCCATAAAAGCTCAATGTATATGGGGTTATTTGATAGTCATCGATACACCAGTATTCAGGAAAAACGTTTGCAACCAAATGCCCTAAATTTACGTCTACTTAATGTTTTGAAATTGCTACAGCCATTGACGATTTCAAAAAGATACAAAGGATTTTCACGCAGCTTCGACTCCTCCAGTAAAGTTAACAAGGGCACGTCATACACACAGAAAAGTAAGCTGAGGGAGACTCCTAGCAAAAAAATCCTAATTTTTACAGAGCCACAACACGTTCAAGAAACAAAACCACGTCTAGGCTTCAGTAGATTTAAGCGGGCTTGGGCTTACAGGCCTTTGCCTTCACTGTGCTTTCTATAAGCACACTTTATATGCGTCATTTGTTCACTAGAAAAAATAACGTTAACCAGTAACGATGATGATGTTTGTTAAGTGATAAATTAGAACAGACATAGAACTCTCAGACGTCGATATTGAGCTGTTCATGAATTAAAATGATGGGTCTTGGTGTGAGCAAAAATAATGTCCATGATGACTGGATGATGGTGAACGTCTGTATTGAAGTGAAAACGTTCTGCTGACTGGAGTGCAACAGAAGCTACACGTATCTCATTATGAGTCAAGCTGACATCGAGAAGCTGATAAGAAACTTCACTTCAGCTAAGATCCTTCTCTGGCCAAATCTTCTTTCCAATTGGAGTTACGAATGTAAGATTTCATGCAAAACACGAAACTGTACAGGAAAATTGTTGTAGTGGATTTCGGAATCTCAAAATCGATTTCCAAAACATTCTTCATGTGTCAAACATGTATAATTGAACGCTCTGCAATGCGAATGACACTATATATTTACTATAAAATATATATATACATATTTTTCAAGGCACGCCATGTTCCTCACGCCTTGAAAACTTAAGTCCAATCAGAACTACAAAAATTTGAATCTGAGGGGATGGTGGACCAGTCTGAATGGGGAACACCATTAGTGGTCATACCCGTGCCAAATGGACAAATCCATGTTTGAACCAATTGCGAATTTTCTGTATATCCCCAGCTTCATGACTCATGTTACCCAATTCCACTTATTGTCAACATTTTCGAAACATTTGAAGGTGGCGAAATTTATTGTACTTTTGACGTGCACATGACCTTCACTTGGAGATGTGCGACGAAAATGCAGAAGTACTGACTTTATCAACTCATCTAAGCACTTACAAAGTAAAACGTTCATTTTTTTGTATCTAAAATTCCCCCCAACTTATACCACATTTTCGTGGACGGATTAATTTCAAATATTGATGGTGTTTGTCAGAGGTCATAATAGTCATGACTGAGAAGAAATAAGTTGAATACTGCTTGACCGGTTGTATGAAAACAATGTCACCTCAATCCGTCTAAATGCGAATTCTTCTAGAAGAAAATAAGTTACTTCGGACATCACAGAAATAAGAGCCATTCTTGAAACAAAGGTGCCAAAGAACGTAGACAAGGTTAGACAATTCCTGGTTCTTGTACTCTGACAAAAAGTTCATTGCTGACGCCTCTTCACACTCTAAATTGGCTTCTTAGAACTGGCTTGGCTTCTTATTTCTTTAACATTCCGCATGTCCAATATTCTTCATTACAAATATTTTGGAATACTGAGTAACATTGGTCTAATTGAGAAAATGTTGAACTAGACCCTTTCCGGTTAGGTACTTCTATACTAAGTTGTACTTTATTTATTAATTTAAAAATGTATATTAATTTTTATTTATATTTAAAATGGTTGAGCATATACCTGATGGGTAAAGATCTATATATATCAATAATATTGTAATAAAATAACATTATAAGTAAAATCGCTGCTTTCAAGAAATGATCTACCTCGCCCAGCACTGAACAGTAAATAATAGTTTTGTTTAATTTATTCCATTTTTCAATGGCTAGCCATTACAAGCATGTAAACCATACCCCAAAACACATATTTACTGAACTAATCTAAATAACACTCAAAATTAATAATAAGAAGCAATTATAATGAAATAGGCATGGAACAAGTTTCATAACATCCAAACGATTAACCAACCAAACTATTTATTAAACCATAATTATATTTAGTTGTGTTCCTCAACTCATTGCCTTCATATTGACATATGTTACACTGAGATTTGAACCCTAATTTAAACTAGGCCTACTGTAATTTCAAACAGCAACCAATACTTTTGAGGCTCAAACAAGCCGCAAATTGGCGTGATGGTTGATGATAATAATTTATTATCACCTTCCAAGTCTATCAAACTTCTGGTCTTGAATTTATTTTTCTCTTTGGAAAAAGGCAGGGAATTTCCTAAAGGTAGTATGCTAGGCACCCTGACAAACTCATCTCCTAGTTCACACTCAACTGACATGAATAGTTACCATCATTAAATTGATTGATGATGCAGCAATGTTGTATGTCCCTTTCTATCCTAATGGTTGAAGTGATTAATGGATTTTGATGTAGGGATTGTTTGATGAACCTAATCAATGCTGCCCTTATGGATTATAATGTTGGCCTAATGGGTTGGGTTATATTACTTTCATATGTGGAAAGTTCCACCCCTCTGTCTGATTTCATAATGAAAGGTATGAATGAATAAACTTTACGCAGTTTCAATGAAGTAAGTTCAATGGTTGTAAAATTGCTACCAAATATCTTCATCAAAATGTTATCTATACAAGAGACACTTTCCTCCATCCATAAACTTCAAAGATCAATTGTATACCATTCAGGCTACATAAAATGTTTCTTTGTTTTTAGTTGCCCATCAATTCCATGGGTAATTATCCTCATTGTAACTCTTCACCCTTCACCGACTGTGCTCCGCTCATTCATTGTATTTGAATGGAAATTGGCTCAGCTGTAGATGCACATGGCTGCCGTGTGGCCATGAACCATGTGGCTGTCAGTTAAATTGTTTCCCAAACCAGTCAAATTGCGATTCATGTTTGTCTGTGCTATAGTGCTTTGGCTTTTTTGTTTATTGTTAAATGTTTCTGAAGAGAAGTTTACTGCTAAAGACGATAAAGGGTAAGTTAGGTATCTTCCAACCAATGAAAATAATAGTACCGAAGTAGTTGAAATAATCCTTAT
This sequence comes from Adelphocoris suturalis, assembly GCA_030762985.1. Taxonomy (NCBI): domain Eukaryota; kingdom Metazoa; phylum Arthropoda; class Insecta; order Hemiptera; family Miridae; genus Adelphocoris; species Adelphocoris suturalis. The sequence continues at coordinate 50,841,209 of CM061045.1, read as the reverse complement.
TATATTTTCATCACTTTATAATTGTAAATTGACTAATGAATTGAAGAGCTCATCTCCCTTTTTTGTTCCATTGAATGGTGTGTGGTCCTCGCAGTTCATCAATTATTAAAACCCTCCTTTATTTTTTAAATATCGATTTAGCCAAATCAACCTGCGAGTTTGACTCTTGGAACTGCACTCAAAGGTTCATAGCACCTGAAAATATTGTTGGGCCTATAAAATAAAATTGCATATGGCTGGGAACTGCTGCATATTGGAGTAAATGTACCTGAAGGGTGAATGGAAATGCATGAATTTTGCTGTGGAAAAAATAAGACGAGAAAAATATCCCATTCCATCATTTTATCATCCCTAGTAAAAGGCTTTATCCACTTTTTAACATATTTTCAATTGACGTGGATGCTCCGTTTTTTTATGACATCCCTTAATAGGGAGAAGGGTGTGTTGTTGAAAAAAGAACCATATTGGAACCCATTTAAAACATCCTGAAACTAAATCAGTGAAAAAAAAAAAAGTGTGTGTGTGTGTGTGTGCACGTCTCATATCTTCTCTTAAACAGGAACCCTAACTCAATTCGATATTTTCATTCCTCAACTGATCGGTATTCTCATAGTTTCAATCTGAAGTGCAGCTGTTTTATTATATAGATGTTTAGGTACAGATAGTGAAAATTATAAAGATATACGATTGTTGTTAATATTTCGGCGATATGAGAGTGAATGAACTCTATATATATATATTATATATCTTTATAATATATAGAAGATATATATAGAACTGTTTCAAACCAACCATATATATATATATATATATATATATATATATATATATATATATATATATATATATATATATATATATATATATATATATATATATATATATATATTCTTGAGGTTAGTTTGAAACAGTTCTTGAAGAACAGTACAGTTTGGCACAGTTGTTCAGTGAAAATTGTAACACAACTGAAGAATGGTTTTAGGAAAACTTACACAATTTATACTTCGGCGTTTGCCTTTGTCAAAATGAAGAGTAGAGTACTCCAGTAGAGCCAAAAGATAAATAAATGAATATATATGTATATATTTATACCCTGATACCCTAATGTATAAATTTACATTATTGTTAGTTGAAACCCATGAAATTAGTGAAGTAGTGTAAGCATGGGTGTGACTACATCTTGTTTAGGCTCATGTATGGAGTGGCTGGCTTTTTCATTTTACGGAGGGAAGATGTCTAGTTATGTGCTACGTTGCCTGAATTTTTCTTTTGGTGTGCAAGAGGAGAGGGTCAAAGTCAAACCCAAAAAACGAGTGTATAGACAAATTTTTGTTCAAAATGCTCTGGCCTCTATTTTCAACTGATTGGCATGGTCATTTTTCGCTAAATGTTGTATAGTTGTAAACTACATCACCGGACTTTTGATTTTTTCATTCAAGACACAGAGGGAGGGGATTTAAATCCAAAAATTTCTGGTGTAAATTGTCACAACATTGTTTGCTTTTGATATGTTACATTAAGTAATATTACTATTAGTGTGTTTTTTGAAAGAAGATTCGATTCTCCTGCTGGCTTGGGGCTGCAGCTCGCCATTCAGCAATCCTACCCTAGTACTGCTGGTCTCTTCTCATACTGGAAGACTGATGTGTTTTGGTGGGGTGAGATAGGAGATGTTGAAGGTTATGACTGGGATTACCTGTAGGTCTGGCAAAACTGACTGTTGAGGGGTAGGATGGCTTAAAGGATGAGGTCCACAAGGGGGGGGGGGGGGGGGCTATGTCTGAGGATCTTCCTACACATTGAGAATGAGACTATGGCTCACTACAAGGGAGGTGTTAATCCCACTTGCTGAGCAAAGCAGCTAAGCTAGCAAACAGGAATACTGGTGGCAACTATTGAGCTCTCCCAGCAACAACTTTGATGAGCTTGTAGTGCTTCTGATTTCAACCAGGAATTCCTTGAACAGCATTATTTGCATGCCAGGGTATCATGACAATAATGCGCATAAGTGCATTGTCTGAAATTCCAGTTTTACTGGACCCTTTGGTATTCCAGCTCAAAGCTGGAATAAACCTAAATTTTTTTGATTTTTTTAACTGTCCATATCCATCACAAGCCATCAAAAACGTTAGGCTGCTCATCCTCAACCTGTTTCATTCTGCTTCTGACCTTGTCTTAGTCAGACAGCAGTTGGTGTAGTGTGATAGAGACCAACAACCCAACTGACCAACTGTCCTTACATCCAGCTTGTTTGCTAAGTTTGCTGTGGCACTGCATGAGTCAAGAAAAGTGGGTAAAGAACTCTGACAGTGCTCTGAATCCCCTTTTAGTCCCCATTGGGTGGAGTGGACTCAAGGTGATTGGGTCTCGTGACCACCAAAACTTTCATGTCCATTACAGCCAGCAATGTGGGCCACAAGTTCCATAGCTTCTGCACAATGCCCTGATATCTCTATGCATTCGTACCCAATGCATACCGTCTTAATTGACCCAACATCAGAGGTCCTCCTTGACAATTTTTCTCAAACTTTTGGAGATAATTAGCTGCTCTCTCACAATTTGAGCTGATGAGCTCTCCCATGTACGACATAGAGCCCTTTAACCAGCCTCAAGGAGTTGTACATAGCCCATAAGGCTTTTGTCTCTAGCCCTGGTCACACCCCAAGGCATTCAAGCTGACCCCAGGAGAGTGAAAGCTATCATAAGCGCAATCCTGGTCGATTTGTCGGTGTTTTCCCAAGATGGTGTTGCAAATATCAATGAATTTTTATGTGATTCTGTCAATTGCTCTATATATAGGATTGTGTAGAGTAGTAGGATGTTTTTGAAAAAATCGTAACATCGACAATTTTGCAAAAAGAACTTTTTTTAATAGGGAGTCTATCTGGAAGGGCTCGCCATTTGAGAACGCCAGGTACAGAAAATCTAATCTGGCATGTGGTGCCTGTTTTTGTCAATGCAATGGTGAATTGACACCTTCGATTCTTCCAATGTGTGAGGTGTACAAGTCTTTAACAAACACATTACAGTGTGTCACATTATGGCTATGAGGAACATTGAATTCACAGTGGTACTGGCGCTGAATTCACAGAACTGTTATATGTAAAAACATGGTGACAGAGATCAGAGCTCCATAGCAATAACTGGGAAAAATCGGATCTTCCCCATGGATTAAATGCATGCTGGTTTCTCTCCATAACATTTAATTGCAGTTCTTTTCAAAAATACCATACTTTTCTGCCCCAATCTGTGTTAAGCCACCCTCCTGAGCATGGCATTGAGTTCATCAACTGATGCTGGATGCATGTTAGATTTTGTCCATATTGAGGATATATGGCTTTGAAGATCTTTCTACAATTATCAACTTCTACAATTATCTACCTATATCATACATAGGAAAATATTACCCTGTACATACATTTCATAAATAGTGAACTATTTTAGAATGCATTCAAAGTTACAGTTCATATTTGCAACCATGGTCCTAGTTGCTAATATGTATGGCAATGACCAGTCAACCTAAATTCTACGTGATACGGTATGAGAAACTGAAAGTTGATTTATGACATCTATAGTGGCAATTGATGCTTAACTGACTCCATTTATCTATCTGAATGATAGATTTATGGGGTGGCTTAGTGATTATTTTTTATTTGTTCTATATTGTTTGCCTGCTATATTTGATTTACAGAGCTCTCAAAACAGACTTCTGCTGAAACATGGAAAAGTTGTGAATGCTGAGGGTGTGAAAGATGTCGATGTTTATATTGAAGATGGCATTATCAAGTATGATTATGTTTCCTTTTAATGTTGTTGGTTATTTTGGTTCCTTCTGTCACCACTATTGTAACCTTATCTATTCTGTGGTCTGTATTATTTTCGTAGGGTTGGAAGTTGTTAATTATGTATCCTTAATTATTTCCAGGGAGTTGGGGAAAAATCTCATCATACCAGGTGGTACAAGAATATTGGATGTCAGAGGAATGTATGTCATGCCAGGTAATTAATATTGGTTCGTCTTTTCTGAGTCCTTCCAGTTAACCCTCAGTTATGCGCCACCAAAATTAGGGGCTGCCACTGTTTCTCTGAGCCCTTTTAAAACAGGAATGGGTCTAAGCACTTTCATGAAATTTAACGAATGCTTTGATAGGCTAGATTAAAAAGGAGGGAAAATCATGTGTTACCGACTAGGAATGATGTGGACTGTATAATCGAATGAACAGAATAAACTGGAAAGAATGCACTTGTATTTTAGGCTTGTATTTTAGACTTGTACAGCACAGTAAGTTTCAGGAGGCAATCGATAACGAGATGCGGCTTTGAGTACAGCAACTTAGGCAGTTAGGAGTGGGGTGATGAGGGGCAGGGGCATCATAGAGACATCGGAGGGGTGGTCCCTAGTGGTTCTGCCTTTTGATCCATGGAATGCAGGAGGAGCCTTATTGGCGAAGTTTCTGGTGCCGAGAGGGACAAGGACTCATCCACATTCTCCTGCCTTAAAGAGGTGTCTTCAAATATGAGTCAAAGCTGGTGTCCTCAGAGGGCACAGCAATCGCACATTTCATTTAAACATTCCAGTAGTGGTTCTGAGAGTGATGACTCGATCCACTCCATCAGGTCCATGGTGTACACCCTGAACTCAGCCAAGTGCCCCGCAGCTATATTGAACGAGTTGGCTTCCATTTGTTACTGCGTTGTAGCTCTTGCAAATATTCAGAGGACTGGCAGTTCAAAAAATGCTGAACCCTGTGTTGAAACAGTTACCATCGAAAGAGGCGGTTCAATTGCTTCAATAAAAACGAAAGCTCAGGAGGGGCATTGGGACTGCTGCCAATCAACAAATGAGCAGGAGCAAGGGAGGTTCGGTCATTAGGATCGGACGACAGAGGTGCAAATTGGCACATGGTTCAATGTGGCTTCGAACTAACAAGGTCTGCCACTAGGAGCCCTAGGGGGATGAGGGTCTTAGGAACATGGTGGTTGACATTACTTTCCCCTTGTTGATTCTTTGCATCACCCCTTTTGGCTCTACAATGCGTTCCCCATACCATCAACCTCATCAGTACTGGACAAATAAAGAATTATGTTATTAATGAATGAATTATTATATTAAAGAAACACACACAAATAAAATTGATCTAGAATTGGCTGTAAAGTTTTTGCTGGCACCACAGCACTAAATGGTGGTGCCACAGAATCACCGCTTTGTCAAAATGATTTAGGATTTTATGCATGTTCCATGAATAATACGGTAGAATTAATATTAGTAGTTATTTATTTATTTGATGGGGAAAACAGTTGCCACCACAATGCGATTCTTTTGAAACCAATAAAAAATTATAATATATGTACGGATAAGAAGTGAAGGGTGATAATGGGTGAATTGTATGTGTTTCCAACTGCATGAAACAACTAGTAGTCTTTATATTGGGGCACTTCCTTCCACCCCTCTCTCCCTCATCCACTTTCCTCAGCTTCCTTAATCCCTAGGGCCCAGCATGGGTTAACCTGGGCTTCCTCCCCACTTTTTAATAAATGTTTTTTTTCGTTTTTATTTAATGTTGCTTTTGCCATTAGTTTTCTTTAAAAATGTTTGTGTTAGCTGTGTGTTCTAAAACTTATCTAAAACGAATATATTTAACATTTTTCTTGATTCATTGAAGCATTCTATGTACTGCGTTTAAGGTGGTATTGACCCTCACACCCATCTAGAAGCTGATTCAGTAACAGGCCATAGGACCACAGATGACTTCTATCAAGGAACTAAAGCTGCAATTGCTGGTGGCACCACCATGATAAGTAAGTGGAACTCTATGTACTACTAAATGTAATACAAAAAATATATGTTTTACTAATAAACCATAAACAAATACAAACGTATTATACAATTTGGTATGGCATCTTTCTTTGTAATTAGTTGGTTTTTTGATACGCAACATCTAATCTTGTTGTTTTAAGGTGATGATGGAAAACGAACGCTTGATGATGACTTTGTTTTTGAATGGACTGTCCTGGTATAGTCGTTATTTTTCGTATGGGGTTTCCTCAAAAATACTTAATCACATCAACACACACTTCTTTTTAACCCTTGGGATGGCACTTTCATTTCTGAACAAGAGAGCTCATTCTGTATCTGTGAGATAAAACATGGTAAAAAGTTCCAGTCATGCAGCATGATTGTGAGCGAATTTTAGTCAATTATCGTATTAAGTTCAAAGAAATTTTTAACTACCAATTTCATGACAAAAAACTCGTTCTATACAGTATCCTTCGATTCAAAAAATATTTTGATTTTTAGCACTTTTTGGCAGTTTTTTATGGTTTTTAGCAAATATTAATGACGTTCAAGTACAAGTTTTAGCATACTATATATATATTTTTTAATGTTGTTGATAAACTTCTTTTGACTAAAACATTTTTGGCACTAGGAACAAAATTTTATCTCAATCCTAAGAAGAGTTATTGTCCAAAATGACTCACTAAACACACTCACACACACATGCACACTCAAACGCACACACCATAGAAATCCCCTTGAACACCGCACCGAGGTGGGTAATGTAAATGAGAATAGTCGTGGGCCCCAATGCCCTCTGGAACCCATTCAACCCACTGGGAAGAAATGTTGGATTCAGAGCACTGTCGGAGTTCTTTACTATCTGATGACTCATGCAGTGCAGTAGCAAACTCAGCAGAAGTGCTGGGTTCGGGAGCAGTTGGTGTTGCTCAGACACACCATAATGACTGCTGCTTGATGAAGTCAAGATCAGCAGCACTGTGGGTGACTACCCAACTCGAGCTCTTGAGGGCGAGCAGGCACTGGCGGCTTATAGGTGGGATGCTGGCTGAGAGATAGCCAATACACAGTCGTGTATTGAATACGTGAAAACACTTGTCGTGCTATAATGCACCACGATTCTCTATAATATTACTCTAATACAAAGGAGCAAGGAGAAAATAGTAGGTACACAGGCAATGGTTGTACGATTTATTCAAGGAACCAAATATGTATTTGCTCTGAGAAAAATTCTAAGGGATTTTGATTTGACTGGAAAGCAGTTATGTTTTATATTCATTCTTCAATATTAATGCAGAGACACCGCAAGGGGTAGGTTAGATGGGATCATTCTGGGTAGTAATCAGGATCAGGTATGATATCAGGAATCAATCAATTAATATCAAGATCGCTAATTATGAGACTGAGATAGAATCTTACCAGCTGATTTGAAGTCAGGCAATGTAATGATGATCCTCATTACAAGACCCCCAGCAATAGTGTCTCTCTAGTGGGAAGCATCGCAGAGCCCTGGCAGCGCAGACAGATGCCGCAGGCTGTCGGGGCCGTCACAGTGCAACCCCCCCCCCCCCCCCCCCCCCCCCCGGCCAATAATTTCAGACATCCACTCATGACCTATATGTGGATGCCGGAAATTACATTCATTTGGGTCGTGGTCGCTATGGCGAGGGTTGTCGTTTCAGAAGGAGTAGAGTTGAATGGGAGCGTGTCTATGGGGTCCTATTATGAAATAGCTGGTACAATATAATACAATTGTGCTGTACTCCATTACATGTTTTTCCTAGATGGAGCACTTAAATATTCCATGGTTCTTCCCTATCCTCTCGTTGACGTTGTTTTAGTTGATTCAGTTTCTGGTATCTTTATTTATTCATATTAGGCATTTGCGTATTTGGGAATGTTGTTTCAATTTATAGTGCTATTATGCATTGTTACTTATTTTTATTATTTATTTATAATTTTGGTTGTTTTGGTGGGTTTTTATTATTTAGTTTGAGTTTATGATTGTTCGCTTGTTGTTTGCCTTTTATTTCAGGGTTTGTATATCTGGTTTTTTTCTTTTTTTTCTTCATCAGCCTAGTTTGGCACATGACAGTGATGTTTCTGGTTCATCAGGTGGTCTGTTTTTGTTGTGTGGTATCTAAATTTTAGTTGTTTTTCATGGTTATAATATTTGTTTATTTAATTCCTACTTTTTTTGAAATTCTGTTTTTTTGTTTGTTTGTTCCATTGGTGCCGTGCTGGGCTTTCTCGCACGCTGCCTCTTTCCTTGCTGTTGGGTACATGTAACAGAACATATCGAGTTGTTTAGCTGTCATGCGTTGATACTACATATGGGGGAGGGGGAGGGGAGATTGGCGTTCCTAGCTCAAGGCCACTCGATTTATATTACATTTGTTTTTATTAATGTTAATGTCAATGTTAATATTGATGTTGTGTTGTCTTCATTATTAATCATTTATTTGTTACTTTGGTATGCCTTGAGGTGGGACACGTGGTGGTATCTTATGTCTGTCGGTTCCTGTATTTTTTCCAGTTCGTATGTCACCGGTGACTTAATTGCACTGACCCGATAGGGGGTTGTGTACTTGTAGGACAGCTTGGCCAAAATGTTTAACCATATTCTTCTAAGTTGCGAAACTGTGTCAAAAAACGTGGTTAGATCAAAAAACAAAGGGTGGCCCCCTTCATTAAAAGAGAAGCCTGCTCCTACTTCCAAGGTGCGGGCAGTTCCTCTCTTTGCCTGCACTCCTGCCGCCACCTCCAGCCCGTCAGGCAGCAACAGTCACTCTGTCAGAATAAAGCTCGTCAAGGAGGTGGGCAGTATAAATTGGATTATTATTAAACAGTATTATTGGATACTGATTGGTGTCAGAGCGCAATGGTCGGCCTGTCAGGTTGAAAAGGGTGGCCCGTCAGGCCGTCAGGCCGCAATGGCGGTGGTTGGCTGGCGAAGGCTTCAGGGGTTGGCCCCCCAGTCAACACTAAAGTCACAGCAGCATAAGTTTGCTATATCATTGGTAAAAGGGTTCTGGAAATAATGTGCTTAATACCTAGAAATCGATATTTGGGTCAGAAGGAAAAAAGCAGTGGGGCTAAAGTTACACTTCTGGATCCTATTATCCTGGGGGGGGGGGGGGGGGGGGGTTCGGGTCGGTAATGGCATCAGCTAGCGATGGTAGAGGTGACATTCAGAATTTGAACAGCAACTACTAGAGTATAACCTTACTTCGAATGGTATTGTCACTTGTAATTATCCATTCCATAGGTGAACGATTGTTAGTTTACCAGTTGGAAAGTCAAACTATTATTTTAAAATGATTGTATCATTCCGCTAGTGCTATTTATCCAAAATAACTTTTATTGCACCTTGTAATTGTGTCAATAAAGTGGGAAGCTCTCAATTCTTACATTATAACAACTTTTTCTTTTTTTTCCAGTGGATTTTGTAATCCCTCAAAAGGAGGAATCCCTTATTGAAGCCTATGAAAAAGTTCGAGCAGCTGCTGACCCAAAAGTTTGTTGTGACTATGCCCTCCATATTTGTGTGCCTCAGTGGTCTGACAAGGTAGCAAACATTTTCCATATATTGTATATGATACAGTGGGTGATTCCACTGCGATTTAAAAAGAGATTTGGGAGTTTTAACTTTTTTGGAGTTGTTTTCTATTTTTAGCAAACTTGAATGAAATTTAAGTACATTTTTCAGCAAAATTTTGCACATAAATTTTTAATGTTCTATTTCATAGTTAATAAACTTCATTTGAGCAATATTTTGCTTAAAATGATAAATATAACGATTTTCAGCCAAAATTTGACCGTTACAATGAACCGGGTGCATCCTTTAAACTCATGATCTATTTGCTATTTTTACCATAATCACATACAAACCAGACAAAGGGACGTCCATGTAATTATTACAGGGCATTACGTACCAATATGGTTGAAATCCAAGGTAAATTTCACGTAAGATGTGACCCTCAGCATTTGCCAAAGCTTACAAGAAACAGTTGTAAGGCGCTTAAACGTACACAATACTAGAAAATTACTATTCTTGACGATTCCGATGCTTTACAAATTAATGTCTTTGAAATCTTTTCGTAGCTTTTCAAGAGTCTACTTGATTTAATGTATACAGGGGCGTTTTGTAAAGAAATTGGATTTCGAGAAAAAAGTAAATTTAGCTAAAATCAAAGGATTTAAAATTACGGTACCGCTTATAACTCACAGGGTCAGGTGTTCACTTCTCCATCTTTTTCTATAACGAAAACGCTTTTTCTGCCTGTTCACTACGAAAATGGATATTATAGAGAGTAATATCCGCATTATCATATGCTCTTGGTATTTATGTCGCCATTTTATATTTAAAAATGTAAGTAATGGATGTAGTAAACAATGCCGCTTGTTTTGTTGTTATTAGTTTCTACGTTAGAAATCACTCCGAGAAAACGCCAAAATGAAGCCGTGGGTAGAGATAATTGCTTTATTACAAGAGTTTATTGAAATCATTGAAACTGTTACAACTGTGATGAAAATTATTGTTTTGAATATTATTCGTCAAAATTATTTTTCAAAATAGAATCCAACATATTAATGTTCATTCTTGAACTGAAGGCATAAAATGTCCCAATGTGTTGCATACTCGTATGCAACACAAAGTCAAAATGTGTAAGATAACGTAGGTACGTACATTAATATACATTACAATAATTGGAGCCGTTTATTGAGTAAGTACCTGTAGCGAATAATGTTGGTATAAACCCCTTCATGGTAGTCCGTTTTGGCTCATTATGTATTTAGTATGATTAGTATTACAGAAAAGCAAATTGTCTACATTCGTAGGTGTACTATTAGTACTACTACTAGTTCATAGTAGGTATATTTGAAACTAGTTTCTGCAAGTAGCAACAGATTGCACAAGAATGCAAAAACGTAGTACCAAAAAAACGAGAGTTCCACCCTACCGTCATTCATGTTCCTTACAAAATAAGGTTGGCATCGGCTGCAGGTGGGTCCTAACTTCTAAGCTACAATGCTAACAGGTTAATACACAAACCACGAAAATGAAAGTTTCATTTTTTCCCAAAAATCAAACTTGAACCCACAGCTGATCTCACTTGATCTAAAAATCAATGTTAATCTCTCTGGGAGGCGTAGGAGTTTCATCATTCAATCGAGTATAGAAAATAAATATATGCCATGCTTAACTTTTCAAATTTTGAAGGAGTCGTTTAATGCAATACCTGCCAATTTCGGCGGAATTTCCATCTGAAACTTGTTTTTCCATAAAAGCTCTCTCGTAAAAAAGAAATTGAGGACACCGTTGGAAAGCTAGGATTCTGGTTTTTGATGTTTTGAAGAGATTAGGAAAGCACCAGCATTTTTTCAGTATTTCTGATTTTGCTATGTTTTATGTTGTGTTTAAGCCCCTTTACATCACTATTTTTGAGAGCTTCAACAATTGCTACTATCGAATCTGCATGAAATTTAACGTAAATTTCAAAAAAAAATTGTAAATCTCCAACATGTGGGAGAAAATTACTTTGTGTAAAGCCCGTTGCTTTAATTTTTATTTTTCAAGGAAAGAACTTGAAAAGTTCAAACTCCCATTAATTAACCACTCATCTTCATTTAAAATGAATTTTTACTCAATATTTTTGTCGGAATATTTAGGAATAACCACATATTTTTCACATATAATTTCACGTATCTTAAAATAAAAAATTCTTTTTTTCTTCAACTAACCTTAGCATTGAATCTTCAGGTACAAGAAGAAATGGAGGAGTTGTGTAGTGATCGTGGCATTAACTCTTTTAAGATGCATATGGCGTTTAAAGATTTATTCCAGTTGAGTGACAGTGAACTATACTCTGCTTTTAGTAAATGCAAAGATCTCGGTGCAGTCCCTATGGTTCATGCAGAAAACGGCGACATCATTGAAGAAGTACGCAAAAAACCTATCCTAAATCTATTGTTTCTCTTGTCGCTTCTTATAGTACCCTTAGTATGTTTCATCTTAATGCTTTCAGAATGTTAAAGTTCTCTTGGACAAAGGAATAACTGGGCCAGAAGGCCATGATTTATCAAGACCGGAAATAGTGGAAGCTGAAGCTGTGAATAGAGCTTGTGTAATTGCTAACCAGGTATTTATTCTAATTCAAAAAATGGCCTTAATCTTTTGGGGAAGGAACTATTTCTCTCTAGCTATTGGCCTGATGATATCTACCTACTGTTGTTAAGAAGACTTGAGAAAAAAGCTCCAGTCGTGCAGCATAATCATATAAGCAAATTATCTTTAATCATCATATCATGATGACTCTTGCTCCGAAGCAGTCATAAATGTTGCTACCTGTTTCTCGGGGTTTTTCTTTGTTAGGTTTGTTGCTTCTGCGTACCATTTGAATCCTTGTAACCATTGCTTTCATGTCACTGAAACATTTCGAGAATGGTCAAGCTGTAAAGGTTTGGGTGGCTGCAGGCTCACTCCCTGATCGTCAGAATCGCTGTCGTTCTGCATTCTAAAGAGCCAATTGAAACGGTAGCTTTTATGCTTGTTACACGAGTCTAACACTTTGAAATCAACGTTTCAGCACCATGTAATATCAATGTAATATACACAAGGGATTTTTCTAAAGTTAGTCAGGACTCATAAAAAAAGTACTGTATTTTTATCACCTCTTATCACTCGATACAAACATGAAATGAACAATAACTTCTAAACGTAGTTATGTGACGTCATAAAACATGAGTCGTCTGACAGACTACTTGAAGTTTTATTATTTTCAGTTTGTAATACTTCATCGAACCCTGGAACATGATTGTAATTCATTATCAATACCTCTCACGTGTCCAAAATTAATCATCACTTTTGGGGGTTATCTAGTTCTGTGGAACTGGCCCTTAGAAATTATTTCTTAAATAATAATTTATTCATCATCAAAAGATATCTGGATGCATATTATTTGAACCTTCAGTGTAACACTTAGATTATCTAGCATAGTGTTGTAGTGCATGGACTAGCATGTAGCATTAAGCTATCCATAAATGTGACAAATTTTACCATTATTTTAGAGCATTTGGATTATAGATTGGAATCAAAACCTCAAAAGTATTCTATTGAATGTTTAAAACTTTCGAGTTTTCTGCTGCGCAATTTCTTTATTGAAACTCATCCAAAATATTATTTGAGTATGAGCTGATTTTCGTAAATTAACTTATTGTATAATGTTGAATTGTTTTGAAATTCGAGCTTTTTGAGAGCAAGGAAATTGTTAACTATTAATTGTGTGGCAAAAACGTATTCTAGATAATAATCTGCAATTCAAAAAAGGTTTTGGATTTTCAGCTTTTTTGCAGTTTTATCAACTTTTTGGCAAATTTTAATAAAAATTAAGAAATTTTTTCAGCACAATTTTGTACATAAAGTTTTGACTGTTCTATTTAATATTTAAAACCTTATTTGAGCAATATTCTGCTAAAAATATAAATTGAACGATTCTTAGCCGTTTTTAGTGATTTTTAAACACATTTTTTGAAATGTTACCAATTTAATGTGCTCCAAAAATGATGCCCAACGAATTCATCCTTTCGTTAAGAAACCTTGATTATTTTTGGCGCAAGAACGGAATTTTTATCTCAATCCCAAGGAGAGTTATCATCTGAAAGGACACACACACAATTCATATGAAAAAATGTTAAACTCTAGGATTCGTTTCATAATGTCTCATAACGGATTCCAACGAAGAAAATATTCGAAAATTTTATTCTACGAAAATTCGCTAAAAGGAATTCAAAAAGGTCCTAGAATTTGTTATATTTATTTGACATCTGTAAATTGAACATAAATTTTAGTGATTAAAAAACATTATGTTGTACTAATACATCTTACATTTGCGCAAATACTATAAATATATGTTCAAACCGATATTTCATTATTTATTTATTTATACTAGGTGAAAAAAGTTATTAAAAGACTTTCTAAAACAATTGTTAATAACTTACTTATAAATTTCAAGACTTGAGGCCCTTCTAAGTAACAGGGTGAAATTATCATTCTTTGTGACCCTTTTCCTCAGCTACTCTATGACCTGGAATCCTATTTTTTCGTTTTCTAAAACCGAATCTGCTGTGTTGACTGAGTTTTTCAGAAAAAAAAAAAAAAAAACAACAGTAAGTTAAATTTGTTATCCTCATTTGCTCAAACCCTTATTTTCCAGTTTCTTCAGTTTTCCAGCTATGTATGCTGCTAACTTACTTTTTAGGAGGATGGTAAAAACTCGGTGTATAATTTATTAATTTCCAAACAAAACGAAACAAAAGTCAGCTCGATTATTTTGGTAGTTTTGGAGTATTAGTGGCAAAAAGTGTATAAAAACGTAGTTTTGAGAAACGGGAGAAAACTACAGGGGTGTGGCATTGCATTTACCATGTGGTTCTTGCTCCACCGCCTCTTGACCGCTTCTCTTTCACAATGAAGAAATGTCATTCCAATTCATTAGTTCATTATTATATATTTCTGGAACTGTCATGAATACTATACACTATCCTAAAAACAACGACAACGATTGAAGAATTCATGTTTGAAAGGGTGCTCTTTAAGAGCATGATTTGCAAGTTCGGTGTATTCTGTAGCTTCAAAAGGTCTCAAGGAGTGTACTACAAAAATGATGACTTTTTGGAGGTGAATAGGAAATATTGGGGGAATATTTAGTTATTGTAATGAACCATCCATGAATACTATTCTATAGATTATTAGAATTTTCAAAATTTTAAAGGACTGGAGGATTTGATTTGGAAGAAGCCTACAATATCTGTGATGTAATGCATTCACAGTGCTCAAATTCTGTGTAGTACTCACCAGTACAACAAAAATTAAGTTGTTTTCTCTCAAATTAGGCTCTGTTGCCTAGTAGCTATTTGGGAAAAAAATGGTTTTTACGATTTTTCTGGGAGTTTGCAAAATTTCAGTATGTCCAAGGATGTCTCAGGCATTGCAGTGGTGATTATTACTGCCATACTGGAGGCAGTTTCCTCTTGCCCTTGCATCACCTGAGACATCCTTAGACTCATTAAAACGAAGCCTCTTTTTGGGTCTTCAAATTGTGAAGAAGAGGAATTCTGTACCTGAAGATAAGGAAGAGTGCTTAGTAAGAGATATTTGATTTATAATAATATCAAAAGTTAAATAACTAAAAAACTTTGAAAAATGTGTCACTTACGAGTTTTGTTGATAACAGAAAAAAAATTTGGCATGATGATGTTCCAGAAGTTAAGAAAAACCTCTAGGCTACAACGGCAGTGTATTAATACAGATATGCTTAGTGGTGAAGTGGGTAGAACTGGTTTCAAAAAATTGATGAAGGTGTCAAGGACTTTTAAACCTTGAGTGCTGCAGCTTAATCTTCCATGAATTTCTTGGTGAATGCACTGCCACCCCCTGTCATTATCCGGCCCAGTAATGGGACTCAAGAATAAAGCAAAATATTGTGACCATTCCTCAAATTCCATCAACAGGCTGGCTGGTTCTATAGAATGATGTAGTAGGGGAGGGGTTATGTTGGACATTATGTCCCATAACTAAATCTCTAACGTTTCTTTTTTAAGGTTAGCCAGTTCAATGCGTCACCAAAAATTAACCTGTCGTAAAACGCCCCCAAGGTCACAAGAGTGTCTTACGTGAAAATGGCTGACTCTGTACGGTAGCTAGACTCAAACTACCCCACAAGACCTGTCGACACCTCCAGTCCTTGCCACGGTAAGTTGAAGTGGAGGGCGTCTGAGAGGGCTCATGTCATCTATTGAATACATCTGTGAGGGGCCCAGGCTTGCCTTGTGGACAATTGGTGACAAATGTGTTGAAACATTTCTTTCAGAGACACTTCTGGGAACTCTTGAGGCTCCTCCTTGCAATAGACCTCGTATATGTATATCATCAATACTAGCGTACAATATCAATTCTGAGGGAATGTACGTATTAGAAATGCTTTTCTAACTAACATTTCATAAGGCTTGTTGAGTGTTGGATGAGTAATGAAACACTGTAGAAAATAATGAAGTCCTTGTAACCCCTTCCTTCATCAAAGAGACAACACGTCCCTCCACATTAATGTTAACATATATTCGAAGTTAAACTCCAAAAACGTGGTTTAGTTGCTGCATAGTTAGTTAAAAGTATCCAATCTCATAAAATAAATACTGAAGAGGATATTGGAAAAGCTGAAGAGGTTTAAAGATTTATGGAATTTCAAGTTTATTGAAGTCATTATATCAAGATGTTCAATGATTAAGAAGATGATAAATTATTCTCTATGTCCTGTCAAGTCCTGTTTTCTCAAAAGCCAATTTTTTCTAGAAATTAAGCTATTTCAATGGCTCCAAACATTTTTAAATTGAATTATTTCAACATTTTCTTTATGTAAATCCGTTTTGAGCCATTTCGAATTGATTCCTGGATTTTGTAATGCTGACATTTCAAACGATAACTCTCCTTAGGACTGAGATGAAAAAATCCGTCGTCTCACCAAACAATTGAGCTTTATGAAAGAAATTATGATATCGTTGGACATGAGTACAACAAAATGGTCAAATTTCAAAAACTCGCTAAACACTGAAAAAACAGCTAACAATTGTTGAATTCATATATCCTAGCGGAATATTACTCAAAAAAGTTCATCAAAAATAACTAGATCATTATAAAATGTATGTACGAAATTATGCTGAGAAATATATCGTAATTTCAATAATATATACTAAAAATTAAATTTAAAAACAACTGGAAAGATTTAAAAAAAAAAAAAAAAAATTTGTTTGAAGTGTAGAATATTATTTAGAACAAGTCCCATTGAATTGATAGTTAACACTTTCATTCCACTCCAATTGCTCAAATTTCAAAAAAAATTTAACATGTGAATAATATAATAATTTTCGAACATTTGGTCATACTGTATTTTTAATTTTACAGTGGCTAATTTTTCTTAGGCCAAGCTTATAATTTCTTTCCTTCATTAGATTGTGTCTCGAAAAGTAGTTTGTGAAACTATCACTACATTTTCACAAACAATTATTTACAGCACATTCAATAGAAAATTTGTTAGATATGTATTTTGTGTCTAATCACGTATTAACATCTGCATTAGTGGTTAAACAGAATTTTCTTTGATACTTCACTTATCAGATTTATTTTTGTCCTTCATTCGTTTCAACATTATCAAGCACTGATCATATATATGAATTATCTATGGATTTGTAAAATGCTGGTTAGCTCTTTCTGAATCGTTTTTATACTTGCAAATTAACAAAGAAATCAAATTCATTTGTCAATATAACGAATATTTTTTCAGTTTCTAAAGCTATCTGCTGAGAACTAGTGGTGTCACAAGAACAAGTACTTCCTCCATGCCCCAGTTCAAAAATTGCCTGGAACATGATCATGATGTTCATTTTTACATCTATGCGAGTTATTGCTCACCACCATTTCATTATCTAAGAATGTTTCATAACTGTTATAAATGTATAGCCACCTGTAGCATGGTTTGACAGTCATAGTAGCTGATAATAAAATTGATGTTGTTTTTGATGGACTTTTAAGCTTCTATGAAGATTATCAATTGTTCAGCCACCAACATCAACTTTATTTTCAAAGTTATTTTTGGGTGGTGGAGTTGATTTGCAAATTAGTTATGTTAATATGTTGCACCTATCTGATTGAATTGAAACTAAAAAATGAGAGCCTTAATTAAATAAATACATGTATAATATAATGAAACTAAAAAGAGCATCTCTAGAATATCTAGTTTTTGGAACCATATTTCAGTCCTGTGGATCATTTTGAAATCAATAACTAACCTTCTCAGCAGGTTTAGCACAACCAGATACCCTTATAGAGAGGGATCTTGACTGACATAATGGATAAACCTTGCTTTCTTAGCATCCCCTTAATGAAAAGGGGGACTAGGGTAATTATTATATTCAGAGTACTGCAAAAGGACGAGAGTCGTAAATAGGTCTAATGCACAAAAATAGTCGACAGAGAAAGACATATTTTTCGGAACAAGGGTGTACTCCTGTTTCTCCTCACTACCGCCACCCTAAAATTAAAAGTGGAAGTACACTCCCTTTCAGCACTTTCAAAGTTTAAGGTAGTAAGTTCTGAGGAAGAGATGAATAGGCTTCTCTTGGGTTGTTGTTTATATTTGATAGCTAAGTACTTATATGTGGCCTCTTCACAGCTTTAGTTTACTTGTATAGAGTTATAGGGTATCCTCCTCCATTATGTGGCACTAGCAGCAACCAGTCGTTTTCGGTTGTTATGAGTGATCAATTTGCTGTTAAATTGAGAAATATGAAAATTTTGGTTTGTGGGGCCCATTGTTCTTCAGCAACAACTCAAGTTTCTCGAGAAAAATGGGCCACACAAACCAAAATTCCCATATATCTAAATTTAACATCAAATGGATCACTCATAACAACCGAAAACAACTGGTTGCTGCTAGTACCAACATAATGAAGGAGGACACCCTCTAACTATGTTTTACAAAACTAAAGCTCTGAATGTACTTTGTGAATATATATACTACATATGTGAATGTAGCTATTAAATATAAACAACTACCCAAGAGAAGCCTATTCATCTCTCTCTTAAAACCAATTACCTTAAACAGGATAATGGCACACCACCATACTAACTTTCAAAGTTTGCAACTGTATACAACAATTTAAAACGCCGCCAACAATATCACTCATTGTAATGGCTTCATAATTTTTTGAATGACGTAAAGGTGGTGAAATTAGCTGAGAATTATGTTCTAGACAAATTTCTTAACATGGGAGTGAAGGAAGAACTTGTTCCTGAGACGACTCTAGTTCTTAATTGGTTTAGAAACTAGTTTTGTCCAACGACTTGGGATTTTTATCTAATAATTTGCCAAGTTGAAAAATATGATTCTGCAAGAAAACATTCCTTTTTTACTGACACATGGATAATTCATTCATTCAGCTTCTTTTCTGGAATAAAAACCCCAGATTTATTTCTCCCACATGTGTTATTCCTGTCTTGGTATTCATGACCCTGATTCTGGGAAAATAGTAAGACTGTATTCCATCTAGAATCCGTTATCTTATGTTATTTTTTATATGAGTATTGAAATTCATTTCAAGTTTTGCTTGTTTTAGCTGTATTGTTTCTGTTGCCTTTGCACGTGTAATGGTTGTTTCTCTTGCACACCGCATTTATAATTTCACTCCTGGAACCATTTGACAAGGAGTAATGGATTAAACCGTAGGAGAGGTATTTATGATTTTCCTTTTTTTAATTTTGTAATTGTGTTCATGTCTATTATTAGAAGATATCTCGTGTTGTTCAAGTTTGAAATATACGATGCATGATTGATCAAGTAGATTGTTCGTATAATACAGGTAACCATTTCCACCAGCTGTGATGCCTCCTTTTTATGATGAGACCCATCCATCTTAGTATATGATGAGAATTCCCAGTATTTATTTCTAGCTTTGATTAACTCGGCCAATTAATGTAATATAACCAAATATTTACCTAAGCCTCAGACATGTCTTAGACTGCCTTAGACATAGCGTCGTTTAATTCAAAGTCCTGCACCATTGCTGATATCAAACTCACATTGTAGTATCGTCAAATTTTGCTCAACTTCAAAAAGCTGGAAATATTTCTGAATGTGTTAAGTGAGTAAGAATAATGGAGCCAAAGTCAAAATAATAAAAAAAGACTGAATGTATTTGACTAGCCATTGCTAGTTCTTACCAGTTCACGCTCCAAAATTTAGGAAATAATAAAATAAAATAAATATCATTATTGCCTTCATACAGTCTACAACCTTAACATAATATGGCTAGCATGCATACAAATAGAAAAAGAAGAATTACGAGTATCCTAAAACTAATTAAAAATAACATTTGTTCCATGAGGGATGGGAGTATATTTTCTATTGTATGACATTAACTAAAAGTATAGGCCTTCAGTCAACTATCCTTAACATTTGAGCTCGAATCCATTAAATATTGGAATTTGGAGTAGGTCATAACTGAGCTAGTACTGAACATACTCGTAGATGCATGCAATGAATTATTTTGCTTGTGCAATTTTAAAGTGTTTACTTCAAAGTCTAATTGTGACTCAACTTGCACATTCATTGTTTGAGATATATTGGAATGATATTTTGTAAATTATTGGTGTATGTGTATATTTAAGCTGTCACAAGCTCGACTCCAATTAATAGAACACTTATATATATCTTAAATGTTCGATGTACACAGTACATATGGATAGAAATCGTCAGGGTAGTACATTAATATACTATAAATAATGTATGTCAAATGATAATGAGATGGTGGAAAATTTGAAGAAAATAAGTAAAGACTGTGTTCAGAGCCGAAACCAGCCCTCCAGTCCCATTTGGAGACGTTTGAATTCTGTGCGGGTCTACAGCGAATTGCCGCCTTTATTCCATTCCAATCTACCACTTCCCCTCTTCTAGCCTTCTCATGTGCTATATCTTCGTCTCTCTACGCGTTCATGGTATACGTATTTTTTTCAATGACGAGGAACTGACTGCATCGACAGGGGCCCCCCTTCTTCTTTGGTGGACCCAAACACGTGAGCCAGCACAAGCTCGTTTACCTAATACCCATTTTTTCTGATACTTTGTACAATTTCAGCGTCCTCTACTTGGGGTTGGAGAGCTGGGATTGCGACACTATACGTATTTGTTGAGAAATTTGCATAGTTTCCTTAAGGTACCTTTACCTGCCTACCACATATTTGTCAAAATGGTGAACCACATTCTTAAGGTGATACATTTTTTGGGCATAATTACCAGCTTTCCTTTTATACAGTAAACTAACAGAGGTGTGGAATGCCCCATCAACAGACTGTTATATTTTCCTGAAGATAGTTAATTTTTGATATGCCAATGTCGGTCTTGTCTGTCTGGATGTTTACAATCCTTAGTAGTATTTGCATAATTATCAAAAATTGCTTGATGTTTTAAGTTCCTCTACGAATTCCACCACATTCCAGTCAGATATATTTGTGAATTTTAAATCCTGGCCACACCCATAACTCCCTCAATTACCATTTCATTTTCATGAAAATGTTAACTATAATATAGGTTAGAGGCTAGACTATCCCTTATGAATTCTGTCATGTACAAGTTTATGGTTGAGTAGCCCAGGTAAATGCTCAGAAATGGATTATATACACACCCTTCATTTTCTCTATTTCTATAGGGTTTCACTCAGACTTGCATGGAACAAAGTTTCCTGTGCATTCAGGACAATGTTTAGTCTGTGCATGGTGGACATAAAATCCTTACTGTTATTTATGATTCGTTGTAAGCAAGGATAGGTAAAGGAGAAGTCACACGGTATACGATTTGGAAGGGAACGCATTTATTCAAGAAAAACTGACACAATATTCACGCGATTTACACAATGACAAAATCGGAACTCATCGTTGTTAACGTTACCTACTATAAATATAGGAGTAGGAAAAACCGTTGCCATACAATTTGAAGGCGAGAGGACGAAAAAATAAACAAGCGTATCGTCCAGGACATGGGTACTGTTTCTAACATCCTCCCATCTAATTTTTCAATTTGGAAAATTACAATAAGCCGAAAAGAGGGAGTTAAACGAAAATCTTGGGGGGTTGGACGGAGAATCTTTTATAGGTCGAGCTTTGATGGCTTCTTCACCGGACGACCACTGCGAGTCACTTGAGGATCGGGTTCTTCATCCGGAAAGGGGAGAATCTCTTCTTCGCTCGATGGTTCATCCTCAGGGTCAGATTCTTCGTCACTGGACAGGGAGACATCCAGGGCAACTTCCGGGGCTGGTTGCATTGGTTTGAAGACTTCAGTTTCTTCAGGAGGAACGGCTACTTCTATCTCCAAAGGGAACACTCTCTGGAGAGGGTGAGTCAGTTCCCCTTTCGCCGTCTTCAGATGCAGCACGCGAATGCTGCCATCGTTGCTGCGTACCACCTTTTCAATTTTGGCGAGCGGCCAGTCCAGTCTTTTGGCGTCGTCTGATCCAACCAGGACGATCTCTCCCACCGTGGGTTTTCGAGTCCCTCGACGGGGGTCCATTTCAAGCAGCCGAGGTATTCGGATCAAAAACGGGCATGTAGCTGGTCTCGGAGTGATAGGCGATATTGCAGCCTGCGGTTGAGTCCATCTCTATCAACGGAGTCACAATCCGGGGTTTCCCATGCCTGAATATCCCGGAGGAACATTGCTGGCGTCAAAGGCATGGGGTCTTCATTCGTCTCTGATATGTAGGTGATGGGTCGGGAGTTCACTTGGCCTTCGCATTCGCACAGGGTGGTGTAAAGCTCTTCCAGCGTCAATGAGGCTTTACCCAGAATGCGTTGTAACGCACGCTTCACCGTCTGCACCATACGTTCAAAGAAACCTCCCCACCAAGAAGCAGATGGTGGGTTGAACTTCCAACAGATTCTTTCTGCTGCGCAAGTTTTTGAAATTTCATCCCAGTCGATTGAACCGAAGGCATTGTCTGCACCCCGGAAACATGTACCGTTATCACTATACATTATCCTCCGGCGACCTCTTCTGGCAATAAATCGACGTAACGCCATCAGGAAGGCCACGGTGCTGAGAGAGGTTACGATTTCGAGGTGTATAGCCCTGTATACACCGCAAGTAAACAGAGCGATCCAGGCCTTTTGGTCGTCATGTAGCGTCAGAGGTTTGGCGTAATCCACGCCGCAAACCTCGAAAACGGATCCATCAGTCACTCGTGCTTGAGGTAGAGGTGGGGATTCCGTGTCAAACTTTTTGCATCCGAAACGTCTACAAGTAGGGCATCTCCTCACAACTTGACGAGACAGTTGGCGTCCTCTGAGGATCCAATAATTTTCTCTTAAATTGGTCCACAGTGAATGAGCTCCAACGTGGCCCATACCTTTATGGCGATCAAAAACCATCCGCTCAACAACAGGATGATTGTGGGGTAGCAGAATCGGTGTTGTGAATGACCTGAAGTCTTCTCTTTCAGCGATCTTGGTTTTCACTCTGATCAGGCCCTTTTCATCCTTGAACGGACGAAGGTCACAAATCAATTTGTCCTTCAAGGAGTCGAAAGCCTCAGCCTGGACCAATCGCCAAACATTATTTTCAGCTTCAGAGAGCTCTTCAACGCTGAAATCTCCTTGCTTCTTTTGTCCACTTCCTTTATGGCGGCAGTTGTGGGCAAATCTTCTGATGAACGCTACCATACTAACGATTTGCTCGAATTTGGAGAAATATTCGTAGAGCCAACGATGGTCAACACTTCCAGCCAGACAAGAGACGGTAGCTTACTTCATAACTCTTTCTGACGCGACTTCTTCTTCAACATATGTGCAATGGGATTGTGGCCAGGCGTCTTCGTCGTCGTACAACCACAGTGGACCCTCCCACCATTGCGATGCGATTTCAGAAGTTGCTCAATGGTACAACCTCTTGATGGAAGATCAGCGGGGTTGAGTTGTCCCGGGACATGGCGCCAGACTATACAAGAGCCAATTTCTCTGATCTCTCTGACACGGTTCCGGACAAAGATGCTCCACTCTTCTTGACGTTGTATCCAGGCGAGCACTGTGCTGGAGTCGCACCAACCGTACACTGGAACCTCGTTCCAACCAAGAGTTTCCCTCACTGATTTCAGCAAGCGAACGCCAATCGCAGCTCCCATCAACTCCAACCGAGGCATGGTTGGATGAATATTGGCGTTGACAATTTTGGTCTTAGCCTGCACTAGGTTCACCAACACTTTTCCATCTTCAGTTTTGCTGTGTAAGAAGATGCACGCTGCGTAAGCCTTGGCACTTGCATCACAGAACAGACACAAGGAACGATGAACAGCAACTTCCCTCAACAAATGAGCATTTTGAAGGACTCCACCAAACGTTTGCACTGTTTCATTATCGAGCTTGTCGTCCCAGTCGAGTTTTTGCTCCCACAGGGTCTGAACGAGGCACTTCAGATTCACAGTCACCGGAGAACAGAAACTGATCGGATCGTAGATCTTCTGAATCATGGAGTAGACACTCCGTTTCGTCAATCCTTCAGATTCCCAGCCTTTCCACCAGTCCATATTTAGGGTGAGGGTATCCCGCTGTCGATCCCATTTCAGACCGAGGACTGATGTCGATGAGTTTGTGCCGCCATCTTGGGTGTACTCCCGTCCTCTGAGGTTAAATCCACCTTCCGCCATAGCCTTGATAGCAACATCCTTGGGAACTTGGGAACCTTGAACCTCCGGCAACGTTTCGAAACTGCAAACCAGAGTGTCGACATAAAAACTCCTCTTCATCTGTTGGAGCCAGGCCACCACCTCCGGAGCTGCTTTTTCCATCATCCGGTCAAGATGGTAATCAATCACTGCAGCCAACAAAAAGGGACTGCAGGTAACTCCAAACACGACTCTGTTATGTCCCAGTGTCACAGTTTTGAGGACTCCAGGCTCTTCCTCTTTGAAGGTTGTCCACAGGAATTTCAAATATTCCCGGTCGGTAGGGTGAATTTCGATCATCAGAAAGGCCTTCTCAATGTCCGCAGAGACGCCAACCTTGTTTTTTCTGAAACCAACCAGAATATCAGGGATCAGCTCAATCATGTTGGGCCCAGATTCCAAACAGTCATTCAAGGAAGGCTTTCCGTGAAGTCTCGCGCTAGCGTCAAACACTGGTCGAACCTTAGTTGTCAGACTAGAGTCTTTAACCACAGGGCGGTGGGGAAGATAGTGACCAGTCCCATTGTCCGTGGTTTCTTCAATGATGTTCAGTTTCATCCAATCCTTGAAGACCTTGTCATACTCATGGAACAACTCGTCATCATAGGCTATCTTCTTTGTCAAAGCAGCAAACCGTTTCTCTACAAGCTTGCGATTAGAAGGGAGGTCCAAAACCATCTCGTTCCATGGAAGTCTCACCCTGTATCTGCCATTGACGAATTCCACAGTGTTCTTGAAATGCTCCAGGGCATCAAGCTGGCGTTTGTCACGTCCACTCTTTTCAATTGGATCACAGATGCCTATGGCCTCCAACTTCCAAAGATCACTTTCGTCTCCCGACAAAATGGAAACCATCGTGTACGTCATGGCGAGTCCTGAGTTCACAGTTGCGTGCTTCGTTTTGTTGACTCCCATGAGAGTCCATCCAAACTGTGTCTCCACTGCTACTATGCCAGATGAAAGGACCTTGCGCATGCCCGACCATATTTTTCCGGCAACATCAGCACCAATTAGAACATCCACAGGTCCAGTTGAGTCTTCAATCAGCTGGATATTTGACTCAGTCAGCTCCTTCTGAAGCTCCCGGTCTGCTGCGACTTTGGGAACGAATTCAGCAATATTCTCTTGGTCAAGATCGGTAAAATTGCAGGCGTAACCATTGTTCAAGCCTCGAAGACGTATCTTGTAGGCGACATGCTTGACCATTCCCATGCTTCTACCACCAAACAGCGAGTGCACGAGATTTTCCTCACCGATGGGTTTGTAAGCCAATTTCTGAGCCAACTGCTTCAGAACGTAGGAGCGCTGGGAACCACTGTCAACCAAAACTCTTACTTTACATTGCCGATCTCCATTGTAAAGTACGGCTGCAAACGTCTGCAGAAACACTTCTGAACAATCACTCACGGAGAGAGTGTGATCCACAGCGAGCAGTGACGTTTCCTGGGAACTAATCTTCGATTGACTAGGCTCAGCAGACTCTTTGGGCTCGGATTTCTTCCCTTTGGGTCACAGCAAAATAATGTGACGCCCCCCGCAAGCACACCTAGCGCGACATCTACGAGCAGAATGATCCAAGCGACCACATCCATAACAAACACGGGCTTTCTCCAAGACTGCCCTTTTCTCCTCCAAACTCAAGACACAACAGCCCTTGGCACTGACATTGGCCAAACCGGAAGCGGTGGCACCTCGATTCGGACGGTTTTGAGTAGTTTTACCACTGAACGGAGCACCATTTGTGGCCATTTCTACTCTCTCCTCAGCCTCAACCTCGGTTTTCAAAAATTCCATGAGGGCGGCCATTTGCATCTTCAGTGAAGCACTACGGATCGTGTTGGTACGTTGCCAGACCTTCAGGATCTACAGGAATGCATGACTCGACCAGTGGGAACAACAGCGTCGAGTACTGCTCGGAAACTATATCAAGTGTCTCCAGAGCCCTCACTTGAGTCTTCAAACAGTCATACAACTCACTGAGCATCATTCCTTGTTTTGTGACAACCAACTGCAACGGAGCACGCACATAGTGTTCAATGAGCAAATCAGGGCGGCCAAAACGCTCTTTCAAGGCTTCCAAAGCTTTGGAATAATTTTTGCCTGACGGTGGAAAACTGTCCACCAGCGCCCTAGCCCTAGAACCTAAAGTCGTAGACTGAATTAGGTACTGAAATTTTTCCTCGTCAGTAAGGTCCTCATCTTGATCAATGCAAGAAAATTGTGACCAAAAGGCGATCCACTGTGAGATTTCACCACTATATTGCCGTAACTTGAGCTTGGGTAATTTCATTTTCGTCCTTTTTTCGGAATTATTAGCTGAACCTGCACCAGAAACGATCGTGGGCCCAGTTGCCACCAAAGAATCGATCCTACACTTGATGGTCTGATATTTCAGCTCATACTCATCACAACTCTCCAGATCGGCCAGGAGAGTGGCCTCAAAATCAGCCGAGTTTGACTCAAAAAGCTCGGCGTGATATTTCTGATTACATTCCACTAGCTCGAGATATTTGCCTTCGAGGAGCTTGAACCAGCCGTTTACCTCAATCAGATCGATGTCATCCGCTCTTAGCAGAGGTTCCAATCCATTGTAAACTTTCGTGAAGGACGCACGAATCACAGCACGCTTCGATGACCGAACAACGGGGTTAGTCGAAGTCATGATTTCACAAACACTTCACGTTTACTGGTGGAATCGAGTTGGAAACACGCGGAACGGGAACGATCGCAACTTCTCACTTTCACACACACAGGAACTTGAACGAACACAAAGCACTACACGAACACTTGTCTCAAAGGCCTGTCACGGTCGCCAGTAATGTTATTTATGATTCGTTGTAAGCAAGGATAGGTAAATGAGAAGTCACACGGTATACGATTTGGAAGGGAACGAATTTATTCAAGAAAAACTTACACAATATTCACGCGATTTACACAATGACAAAATCGGAACTCATCGTTGTTAATGTTACCTACTATAAATATAGGAGTAGGAACAACCGTTGCCATACAATTTGAAGGCGAGGGGACGAAAAAATAAACAAGCGTATCGTCCAGGACATGGGTACTGTTTCTAACACTTACAACACAAATTACATCACTTGCGACGAAGTTGTGGAAACCCATTTCAAAATAGAAGTTTGTAAAAACGTCTATTTCCACAAAAAAATAGGAGTTAATATCAAATAGATTTTGACGGTTAGGTAATCATCAGTAACAAACAATAACTGAACACACATTAGAAAGGACAAAGCTTATATCGTCACAGATGAAAGGATCCCATTGGTCGAGAGAAAGGAAAGGGTTGAGAGGTACAACTAATTATGTGCAAGCAAAGTGAAGGGGATTATAGCTAATCAGATGAATTGAAAGGAGGGGAAGGGGGGGGGGGGACTCATTCTGGTTTTCAGTGTGAAGGGATAATTCCAAGCTTTATAGAAATGGACTTGTCAGTGGTGAAATATATTGAGGGATATCCTCATTTCATTTACTAGATCTGTCACTTTCGATAATTTCGAATTTTTCAAGTACATTAAACATACCTCCCTTTGGACAAAAATTAAGAAATTCTACAAACTGTTTATCTGCCAAATCAAAGTTGTAACTATGATTGGATTCCTTAATTGCAAATGTAGACTTACCCTTATTTTCCCTGAAATCCAGATGCTCGTCTATTCTTCCCTTGAATTTCCTACCAGTTTGACCACAATATTCGTAGCTACAAGAACATTTTAGTTCATAAGCCCCACTTCTATCCTGATACTAATTTTATCTTTAACATACCCTAGTAAAAGACCAAGACTATTTTTAGTTGCAAAATCCACTTTGTAACTCCTCGATGATGAAATTTTGCTGTTTTGTCAGACATTTTTCCATAATGAGGTACACTTGTCCATTGTTTTTCTTTTAAAGTTACATCTTCCCTAACCCGATTGGAAACTTTATCTCTACTCTTTTTCCTAAGAACCTTATCCCATACGGTATTAACGAGATCTTCTTAATATCCATTACTAGCCGCTATGCTTGTGATAATGGATTTTTCTTTTGATAAATTTTGTTCACTCATTGGAATAGATAGTGCTCGGTTGATCATACAATGGAAGGCTCCATGCTTATGGACTAAAGGGTGATTTGAAGTACTATGGATAGTTATATTACTACATGTATCTATTCTGTGAATTGAAAAATCAGCTTTTCGTTTACCTAACAGATTTGAAATTTGAAATTGGTTAATCTCAGTGCTGTGTAATTTGGGAAATTTGAATCTAATTTATGTAATTCATTATTAATGATCTTGGATAAATCATTCTAAAAAATTCAAATTTAATATTTTTCACTAATATGTTTTAAAAAGTATGTAGGCAC
Organism: Adelphocoris suturalis; assembly: GCA_030762985.1. Classification (NCBI taxonomy): domain Eukaryota; kingdom Metazoa; phylum Arthropoda; class Insecta; order Hemiptera; family Miridae; genus Adelphocoris; species Adelphocoris suturalis. The sequence goes on along the minus strand of CM061045.1, from coordinate 50,812,783 downwards.
CTAAACATTACTATCCTTTTGACGTTTCAGGTTCAAAGCCCAGTATACATTGATGGTTTGACAAGTAAATCAGCAGCTGATGTGATTTCAACATTCCAAGGGGAACCTAAAGTGATAGGGGCAGTAATGGCTTCATCTCTTGGTATTGATGTCGTAGCACCATCTATCAATGCTGTCACTTGTCCACCTTTGAGATCCCATTCTTCATTACACCTGATACAGCTGCTTGCAGAGTAATTACTCTAATAATTTCAATTAATTCTATTTCAACTTGTCAGTCTCATTATTCTATTTTATTCCTCTTATTATGGGTGATGCTGTTGTGATTGAGTGTCTTGGGTGCTGGCACCTCCCCCAACCCTGAAGCATTTGGTGCCTCCAACCTGAAGTATTTTTAGAATATCCTCATGTGTTTGCACTCCCACACATTCTTCTTTAATTGCTTAGTCCTATATTTCTTCAAAATACCTGTTGATTACGCTTCTTACAAGAAATTGTTTAGCGATTGATTCGTATTGAAGAATCAAAAAATATTTGCAAAGGTCTAAGACAATTATATTGTGAAATACAATAGGGAATGGAAAAATAAACAACATGATCCATAAAATATGGAGTTTGGTTAAGAAGTCACACAAATTTCACACTACAATGCAGGCTTCAAAGCAGAAGGGTTTAGTAAACAAGACATATCAATGCACAACGATGTACAGTAACCCTTCAATCATTCTGCATGTCAAATATTCGGATATCTCACATAATGTGGAAGTGTGATGGTTAGAGGTACCAAGCCTGTGACAGTCTTGGTATTGGAAACCCTATGATGAAGATTATTAAATTTCCATGTTGCTCCATCAACATGAGAATTCTCTTTCATATTTGTCATAAACGTGTTCGAAGTTGTTTTGGAATAAATTTGATTGGGGGTATGCATTTTTTCTTGTACTTTTTTTGAATTATTATTCTAGATAATAATTGAGGATATATTTAGATTCATTTAGTTACTCACTCACCCGTGATATTATGATTTTAGTGGTTTTCTACAGGTCACTGGCAGTGACCACTGCACTTTTACTCAGGACCAGAGAAATGAAGGCCTTGATGATTTCAGTAAAATTCCTCCAGGCGTTAATGGACTTGAAGACAGAATGTCCATCATATGGGAAAAGGGTGTGGAGTCCGGGGCTATGGATCCACCACAATTTGTTGCTATCACCAGTACTAATGCTGCACGGATATTCAATATTTATCCCCAAAAAGTAACTAACTTCCTAAATAAAGAAGCTTGATATTGAAGTGTTGTACCCTCTCACTAATCATAGAACTCATTCAAATTGTATGAAATGTTATAATTCGTAGGATATGTTGATGACATAACACTCTGACTGATAGCTCAGAAAACAACCTATATTTCTAAAGGCGCAGGAACACTTATTGATTAAATATTTTCAAATCCGAGAAAACTTGGTAGGTACGTTTTGGTTTTTCATCTCTATTTTAACTTCTCTTGTAGTGGGTTGTGGAGGGGGTCAATTATCGATTTACCCCAGTGGTGATTAATATTTTATTCAGTGTCTCAAGCGCTTTCGCCTTTGTAGGCCTCATCAGTAGTTTTTAAGCTTATATTGTAGCTTATTCTATCTTTGGTTGCCCCCTCCCTGCAGGTTTTTCTCTTTCTTTTTACTTTGTCTTGCATCTCCTGGTGGATTGGTGATTTTTGATAGGTTTTGTTCATTAGGTGGTGACCCCTCTTTGTTTGAAGTTGAAGGTAGAATGTTCTATAGTGGTGTAGGCACTTGGTTATGAACGTTGTCACTTTTTTTATGGGTATAATCAAATGGTTTTGGATAGCTGAAAACCCTCAAAAAAGTGGCAACCCTCATAACCAAGTGCTTACACCACTATAGAACATTCTACCTACAACTTCAAACAAAGAGGGGTCACCACCTAATGAACAAAACCTATCAAAAATCACCAATCCACCAGGAGATGCAAGACAAAGTAAAAAGAAAGAGAAAGATAGAACCCTGCAGGGAGGGGGCAACCCAAGATAGAATAAACTACAATATAAGCTTTACAACTCCTGATGAGGCCTACAAAGGTGGAGTCTTGAGACACTGAATAAAATATTGATCACCGCTGGGGTATATATCTAATTGACCCCCCTCCACAACCCAGTACAAGAGAAACTTAGATCTTCAAGCAATTGTATTGAAATTATGTCAAAAGACTGGGAACCTCCTCATCATGCTTAACACATTCAACGCGAGTCTGAAATGGGTGAACACGCCCCACACGGAAGCAGAATTCGCGGAGAAGACACGCTTATCACTTTTATCAGTGCCCTGACTGATTGAAGGTCAGTATCAGAAAACGGTGACCTCTGGTGGGTAGGTACGTTCCTACTGAGTAAATCGTGCTGCCGAACGGCCTTCTAAACCTTTCCTATCATGAGGCTTTCGAAAGAGGCACTATCGTGCATATTCTCTGTGTCATATGACACTGCCCGTGTGAGAGAAGAGGCAGCCTGTGTCATATGACACATTCCGCGTTGAACGTGTTAAGAGTGCAGAATCGGAATCAGTATGCCTGCTCATGGATAACACTTCTTACTTAGAATAGAATATGACTAGCTGGTAGGCTTAGAAGTAATGTCCTCTCTACCATGTCAGGATCAACGGTGTCAGAGGTAATGAAACTGACATAACCTGAAAGTGAGTAAGAACAGTGACATTCCCACATTCTATGCAGGGAAAAGGAGAATCATGTATGGACTTAACCATAAGTAGTGATAATTTAGGATACAACATAGGATGGTTACGCCATGTCTAATACAATCAGACCATAGGGCAATAACCTTCAAACTAGGAACATTCAAGTTTGTTCCCACCAGGGTTCAGAACCCTATGTAGACAGACTGGGATAATTACATAAATAGGCTTAAAGTGGAATTACAAAACAATAGTTTCAACTAGGGAAACAAATAATCATTAAAAGAGAACACAGGCAGAGATTGACTGCATACCTGAACAATGCTTTTAATCATGCATGTCCAACATGGTGGTGCTCTTTGAGGGCAGCCATCCCAATGACATTAGGCATAGGGCAAAGCAGGCCCTAGCTATTATTGAAATATGGCGTACCAACAAGGGAATGCTTACCAACCCCAATAAAATTGACCTTGTTGTTTTCCACCTGAAAAAGTAGGGAGCCCATTCATAACGCAAATAGCACACATGGGTTAGAATCTTACGGTGAAAGAATAAACAAAATATCTTAGCATTTTTTAGACAGACAGTTGACATGATAACCACATATCCAGTGGAAGTATGAGAAAGTTTTAAACAGTCTAATCTGTGTGCACAGAGCTGTTGGAAAGATGAGGGGATTCACCCCAAAAGTCATATTCTTGATAAATATGGTCCTAACAAGGTTGGATAGAGTGATCTGTCTGATTGATCTGTCTGATTGTGATGGCTGCTTTCAAGATCAAATAAACCAGGAGTTTACAGATGTTTCTGGGTCCTGCACTTTTGAATACTCAGGCTTTGGTACAGCCAATGGACTAAACCATCATACTCACAAGGAACAACGAGTGGATACATTTCCAAACCTTTCTCACATTAGACTACCAAGACATCCCCTGGCAGCACCAGCTATGCTAGGTTATATTCCAGAAATGAAAATACCACATGATGAGCATAGACAAACTTACTTATATGGTAAGACCCAACTACCCACTTGATGAGTAATTGAAAAAACTGGAACAGAATAATCCCATGTACACTATGAACTAGATATCTTGCTTCACAGGTGGCTCTAGGGTGGAATCTAGAAACAGCCAGAGCAGGTGAGGCCATTTGCTTCCCAGATTTGGACATAGCTGAGTGCTTGGCTGGGTTCGTCTAAGGAATATCATGGACCTGCCCCAGCACTAGGCATTTAAAGGAATGCGTACAAGGTTAAGGCCAACACCTCAGCCATGAAGGATCTTACAGAGATATGGAGGTCAACAGTTACAGAAAGTCGAGAATGTTTATATCCAGCTATAATAACTATAGCTCAAACTGGATTATATCTTAGCCTCGAGCACAAATGAGACTAACGCCGTGTCCTACGTGGACGACCAAAGAGCGTGCCGCTATAGTGTCCACAGTAGGCGTCCACAGTACGCGTCTAGAATCATTGCGAGGTTACCTTTGCTTCGTGCTAAGTGTAAAATTTGTTTCTATTTTTGCGATATTATGAACGACTTATTTCTTTTGAATAATGCAGCATTGCTTTATAACTTGGCGAAAAAGAATTCGTCGAGACCAGTTTCAAATATTTATTCAATGAGGGAACAATAGGTACGGTGAGTTCCACAATTTGTTCCCGCAACTCAGTAAGGATGGGGCGGCCTTTTTTGCTTACTCCAGGATGAAAATAGACACCACCTTCGATTATATTGTTGAAAATATTGAAGGAGAATTTAATCATCAAGTTACCAATTTTCAAAGGCCCGTAGGAGCTGAGGAAAGAGGGATGTTGACAATCAGGCAAGTACAAGGCTTGAAATAATAAATAAATATAAAACATTTTATTTTTAATTTAGTTTATTAATCGTCAAGAGAGTTCTCTTTTCGAGAAAGCTCCCTTATCAAAATACTTTGGAACTCAATCCTAACTTTTGGTTTTTCAATTTCCCCCAGCTTTTTGAAGTATGGGAGAAGGGATTTAAAAAAAATTGTGTCTTCGTCTTCTTGTCTCGCTATCCCAGCCATTTCCAGGGAGAAAAAATGAGAGGAATACGGGAACACAAACAATAATTTGAACACAAAAATGTAACCTCCCGATAGAGCGACCAGGCGAGCGCGCGACCAAAATCAAACTGGTTTGAAAATCAAACCCGAGCGTGCGACCTCAGCCCAACTCGCGGCGTCGGGCGGTGGCATGTAGGACATTTCGTTCGGTTTACCTTGTTTGAAATCAGCTGTTCGGTCGCTCGAACACACGGGTCGCTCGCTCGCGCTCTTTGGTCGTCCACGTAGGACACGGCCAAATGGTCAGGGTCATCAAGGGTACTTTAGCTTCAAGAGGTCCTTGTTTCTAATTGCTAAGGAACCCTCTCCACTTTGTGAATGTGGTGGTGGGAAAGACACAGCTGAGCAGTTTCTGTGCAACTGCAACACATTTTGGACATCTGGGCAAGAGGCCCTAGGATGTCATATACTCGAAAGGGGTCTCCCTTAGAGACCTAGACTGGAAAAAGATGAAACGATTTGTTGAATTGATGGAGAAATTAAGAGATATAGAGCAACCATGGAATTCCCAACTTAAAAAGGGGCCCATTAATGGGGAAATGACTGAAAATGGCATCATTCAGTGTCACTCAGAGTGTTAATATTTTAATAATGTTCATGTTCATTCGACTTTTATAAAAAGTTCAACGAATTTCTAAAATTAAATTTTTTTCAGGGCTGTATAAAAGTTGGATCAGATGCTGATATCGTTGTGTGGAACCATAGTAAAACCAGAACTATTTCAGCACAGAAACACCATTCATCTAGTGATGTGAATATATTTGAGGTACCAATTATTTTTAAATAAATTCCTTCCCATTGCTCCTATATGTTACTGCTACTCGCCAAATAGGTGATGACCATCCCTAATTTTATTCATTAGCTGAAAGGGCAATACATTTCGAATAAAATCCTTATGAACTATTTAAATATTATTCTCTTGAACCTTTGTTCAAGTCAACTGAATTCGTCAGAAGTTCGTCAAATCAAATTTGATTACGTTTCAATATAGTTCCTAACTCCAAAAATTAATTTAGAAAAAATCTATCTCCTATATTCCTTCCATTGCTTTTCCTCCATACTACTCCATTGAAGTTCTGGAAATTTGTCGCTAGATCACCATATTGAATAAGAAAAGTGCTCGAATCTCGTCATTGAATTATATCAAAGAGATGCCGTATTTGGAAATGAATATCTTGAAAAATGTGTATAGAAGGGTTGTTTTTCATAAAACATTCTACGGAATGACACACGCTTGCAGAAACATGAGGCCCCAAGGTAGGGCAACGTACTTATCAATGGTTTTAAATAAATAATACAGAATTAAAGAAATGTAACGAAGTCTTTTAATAAGAGCTTCTGGTGAAGGAAATGACTGTTGAATATGAACTGAACTTGCTCGAACAACTCGGACTAGCCTCTCGGTTCAGGAATGTGGAAAAGGAGGAGGGATGTAACCCTCTCCTGCATAATATTTGTTCGGAGCTACCAACTTGAGATTCTTTTCAAATGAAAGTTCCACAAGCATACACCGTAGCGTTTAGTTGACAAATAATTAGTAATGCTAGTTAGAGTTTAATGACATTCTCTGATTTACTAATAGCTAATTATCATTCTATACTCCGAAACAAGACGCCGGAACTAGCTGCTCAAGTGAATCTGATGAAGTCGGAGGAGATGTTGTCAGCTGTGTGATTTCATTATGGGCACGTATGGTTTTGGAAGGCCAATAACGAATTTTCTCATGAATGTGGGAAACGTTTTGCTACTAAACAAGGCGAAGCTATATGAAAATCCGATTTCAGTCACTGGGTCAGAAGTTAGTTGTCCAGAGTTGCCAGATGTCCTTTTTTGGGTGTATATGTACCCATATTTAGATACCAAAACCTCCAACCCCTAAGACCTTGGGGGTACACACAAATGTATCCCTTTTTACTTAGAATCCTATTTTTTTACCTTTTTTCATAAATATCCACTCTTCTTTTTTACTTATGGAACAACTTCGCAACCAAAAAAATTGATAACTCAGTATGTGAAAGGTAAAAATTATGGATCTAGGTAGGGGATGCATTGCTCCATGATGTATTCATGTATACCGTATTTTAAACAATACCAAGGCATTGTTTTTGTTTTTGCAGTTAGTTTAACAAGTGAATAGTGTAAAATCTTGCTGGTTCACAGACACACTAAATCCTAGATAGAAACCTTGTTTATACGAAGTTGAAGTAGGTACCTATAAGAAAACTCATTCTAAACAAGACATTTTTGTTCTATGTACGATAAATAGTGGGGATTAAGTAGGTAGTTAATAAGGCATAATATTTTACTAATAAAGAATAGGTACTAATATCATTATTCATTATTTTACACAGTAGCAACATTTTATTTTTCAGATTTTTCTTGAGATTATTCATTCCTTAAAATAGAAATCCAAGTCTTCAAGTTTTTTCCCACAAAATCTGTTGATGACTTGCCTGATGGAAATCTCGATTTTATTCTTCGGACTGATTCAGCAATATTGGCCTTGTTATTATTAGAATGTATGCTGTAGTTTAAAGTTTCAGTGTTAGAGTAAGTGTTTTTACGCCAGAACCGAGGAAAAGTAGCAATAAAATTGTTTTACGAAGGGCCGAAGGGTTTTACAGCTTTATTCTGGACGAAGTGTGACGGACGTCAATAATAAGTGAAGAAAGTTGTAAGTATGCGAGTTCATACTGTTTCATAGAGAGGGGTTATTACAGCCGTCGGCATGGTGGCACTTGGGAATAGGGATGCATTTTCATTGCATTTCAAAGAGTGTGGAACACGTTACAGTAGTCATTCATTTTCAAATTCAGTCTGTGGCTGTCTGGATATGTCTTTGAGTATAAATAGTATACCTATTTAAATACTTGAAGGGATTTACTCCCCACAGGGGCGGAGTCTGAAGTTGCTTCTTCCTCCACCACCTTTTTTTATCCTTTTTGGTATCACAATTATGGGTATTTCATGTATAAATCGAATTAAACATATTTTTATTCTGACAATTTTGAGTTAACAATGATAATGTGTAGGTTCAAATTATGTAATATACCTAAAAATATGTACCCACAAAAATGCCCTTTTTGGAAACACCATGTACACACCTCTGTGTACGTACCACTTTTTATGATTGGCTGTCCCCCTTTCTGTCAGGAAGAGTCTGGCAACACTGTAGTTGTCTCCTAGCCGATCGCAGCCCTCCAATAACGCAATAAGCCACGACTTCGCTCAATGCCCTTTTGATAAGATTAACATTTCCTACCTCGGTTAATTTCATGTTACATGCCTTTTTGAGTAAATAACCAGCCAAAACCAAAACCCTCATACGTAGGCTGCCTAGAGCTTGATCAGTCCTAAGGGGCATCTTTCTTCACGCATCTCTCTTTCTCATCTCCCCTTCCATTGGATGGATATACAGAGAAGTATAATGAGATATGAGAGATAATGTCAGTATTTTTCAGTTAGCATGAAGTGGGAAACCACCAGTAAAGACAGACATACCATTTTATTAATAAGTCGTTTTTTCATTGTCTTCTATAGCATTCAGTATTAATTAATAACTTTTGAGTAATTATAATGATATGATTTTTGTACAAAACCGCCCTATATTTTGATTCCAGGGCATGGTTGTACATGGAGTCCCTGAATATGTTATTGTCAATGGCAGAGTGTGTTTGGAAGAAGGAGATGTGAGACCCGTTCAAGGTTTCGGCAATTTTATCCCGACTAAAGTGTTTCCTTCGTATCTCTACCCATCTGAAGAGGTAAACTAGTTAATTCTCTACTACATGTATTGTTTCTATATACTAAACCATTGTATTTGCCCATATACATTGAAACATTCATATTGTGCCCTCCCTTAATCTACTTGATTTACACGAGTGCTATTGGTGATTTCAAAATCAATTACGATTTTTTAATAAAATTTTGAAGATAAGGAGGCAACTTTACTAAGCCGCAAACGCTCAATGACAGGTATTGGATCTTACCTTCTCCCTCTAGATCCTTATTGTGGGGAGCAGAATAATTAAGTAGAATGAAAGGTTTCCTATCTTGGGGGAATCTTTGAACCTTAGCAGTTGTTGTTTATATTAAAGTGGGGGTATCGTTTCAGGGTTAGTTTCCACATCCTGAACTTTTTAGTATAACTACTTGGTGAGGCTTACGTCATCTGATCCCACAATATTAGTAATTTAATTTAATATTATTGGCACCTAAAAAATACTGTTATCACACTGCCAGCTACATAAGATACCTACATACTTATCAAGTAGGTATTACCATGCAACATCTTTGAGCTCGACATTTGACTTGATGTCTTGCAACAATTCCTGTCATTTTTTTATTGTTGTGGTTAAATTTTTGTAGGAAATCCTTTTCTTCCAAAATAAATTCATATATGGACTATTCAAAACTCTGGTGGAAGTTGGTTTCCTTAACTCGGGATGTGGGTTTTCAATTGGTACTTGACAATATAAATTGAATCGTCGGAATTCGATTTTATAGGACCTGAATCTGTTTGAAAGAGAATAGTGAATGACAATCAATAATCCCAATAATGATGTGTTATTTCATAACATATAAGTATTAATCAAGAAACAATCCTGACTCCACCATTCGAGAGATGAATCCTCTTCAGTACAAGTACGTAAGTACTGAAGAGGATCACGTTTCTGATTTGTAGGTTCAAATTTTTAATTTCGGTTTAAACCCACATTACAATAATAAATGTCAGGCCGTTTACACATATTTTTTTTACCTTTAACCCCTTATGGGGTATGGGAATGTAAACATTTAAGTTGACATTTTTTCAAATTATGTATGTATGTAGAGCAACGCAGTAAATGGAGAGACTGAAGATGACAATAAGAGTGTCCAAAGTGAACCTCAAAGTAAGGGAAAACGCTCAAGTATTCAGTCGAATGAAACAGATTCTGGATTAGTAATTGGTGAAGTAACCATGACGAGACATACTGGAAAAGGAATGCGACATGAAGGTCAAAGGAACTTACAGGATTCCACTTTTTCAATCAGCAGTAAGTAGAATTTTGCATTATTGCTTGAGGTTTCCCTTTCCTGTAAATCAATAATATCGATGTGATTCTATGTGATCATGATGTAGGAAAATTATAGCTCTATTTGTGCTGGGAATAGGAACATGTTTAGTTCATGTTTGGTTTTCCATGAAAGGTGCAAGCTCGGTTCAGTTTATGTTTAATTTAAGGGACTAAAAAAATTATTGAGTACATATAATGGTGCAGTGCAAGTGGCCATAGATCCTAAGGTAGGTCAGGAAGTTTATGAATTGAACTTGAACTATTGGTATGCAAGGACACAATGACTGTTTACTCCACATATTAACATGTTACTTGTTAAAAGACCTTGCAATTAATAATTACATCATCTCAAAGAGGTCCTGTAGTGTCTGAATATGTCTGATATCACCCTGGCTTATGAATAACAAGTTTCAGGTGGACATTCCGGTTTGAGATTTTTAATACAATTGAAGTAAAGTTTCCAGTAAAGTTTTCAATTTCATATTTATCATTAAAAAACACCGACCAACATTTGCCACCACCACCAAATCACTTAAGGCATTGGCCACCTCCTATCTGCAACCTGTCAACAAGGGCTCTAAGTGATGATGAGGTGTTCCTACTTTCAAAGGGGTCCTTTGCCCCCACTCCCTCAGTGGTTCAAATAGCACTGCATGAGGATATCCACTGGTATTGCCGTTCCCTTCGTTGGAGGTATTTTTGAGCCACAGAAGGCCAGACACAGGCAAAGACCCTTCCTACACATCAAGCTTTGGAAAATTTCAAAATACCTAAGGTTTCTGAACCGGAACCACCATTTCCTCAAGGCCATCCACCCTACTAGTACATTCATGCTCTACTCCATTGGTCCTCGGGGCCACCTTTCCTTCAGCCAACCCTAAACTTCTCACAGGGTGAAACTGGGGTTTGAAGAGCTTGAGAAGGGAAGACAGAATTGAAATAATGTGGGCAGAGAAGGGGTCTACTATAGTGGTCCTCAACACAGAGGACTATGTTTGTGAGGTTTGTGATGCGGACACGGCTTTCTAGTACTCTCTTGACCACGATCCCATCAAGGAGTTTTCACGAGAGATACGAGGCTACTTCAATCAGGAACCAGATACTCATCCATAGTCACTAGATTCTAAAATTCGAGTATCGCTTAGAAGCGAAATGAAATACAATTTATGAACAAGTTTAACAAAATTTGTTAAATAAAAACGATCAAGTGCCAAATCATTTGTGTGAAATAAGATAAATCTGCAATAGAAGTTTACATGGGCAAACAAGAGTCCTACTGATAGATAAGCTCTAGATATTGAAGATATTGCTAACAAAAAGTAATTACTGACGGATTAAGGTTTAAAATATCCATGTCTGGTTAACGGTTTCATAGAAGAAATTAGCAAAATTCATGGAAAACACTGTTTTTGACGTTTTTGGAGATGCATTATGGCTCTACTGCTCAGACATTCTAATTCACAAACTATCGGTGACTATTTAGAAGCAAAATTGTGCAAACTCCTAGAATGTATTCCAAACTGGATCGTACTTAATTGAAAATACTTGGTCGAAACATGAACTGACAACAAAGAGACAGGTACAAGCAAGATTCTTTGAAACAGGAACTGACTACGGACATACAGGCGAAGTCTTCGGAAATCTGTGAAACCCAAAAATAAGTTGGTCATTTTAAAGTCGATTTTTTCTTCTTTTGAAGTGAGTGAGAAATTAGCGATGAACAGTTGAGTGGGTATATTATTTAACTAACGCTATATTATACTTCTGTTACCAATAAATTATCATTTAATAATGAAAGTGAAAAAAATCCTCTCAAAAACCTTGCTCAAAAGCAATTGATCTATTTAAATACGTATATGAATATTTTTGATTAGACATTAAATAACTATTCGATTATGTCAAGCATTGCACTCATAATAAAACTCAAAATTGATAATCTGATTGCCTCCACCCACCGAAAACCACACTATACAGGGTATCCCAAAAGTAACACCCTGCCAACTTTTAGATATCAACTGAAACTTGGGGAGCGTTTTTGGGGTGCCGGATAAAAAGTTTCAAACAAACACAAATCAGGAGAAAAAATATCCCAAAGTTTTTGGACTACCCACAGGGTACCTACTGGGAGGGTTACCTAGCACGGTGGTCCTCGATCGGATTTGACCTCAAAGTGCTTGCCCTTCAAATTTTCTTTCGAAATATGATTTGGGAATATGTTAGGATTATAATTCAGCAAAAACTGAAATCAAGCATTGAGCCTTTTTTTTTTTTTTTTAATTCAGTTTTTAACTTTTTAATATGTACCTAGATACTTTAATCATGAAAACACGCTATAATCGCCAAAATTCAGAAAAAATTATTATTTATGTATCATTATACCATAGAATCTTCAACTAGTTTCATAGTTCTGATCTATTTTGTGATAAAATATAATTAGAAAAACAAAAATAACAACATTTTATTGAACAAAATAATGATTATATTTGCATGAAGCTCTTAATAAATGCCTGTGAGTATGCGTTGAGTATGTGCGTGTGTGTCTATGTGTACGCTTGTGTGTGAGTTTATAATGATTCATTATATAAATTTTAACATAAAATATATATCTAAATTGAATAGAAAATAAAAATAATGGCATTTCAACAGTTTACATAATTATGCAGAGAATTATATTCGCATACAGCTCTTAATAAACGTTGTAAATACTCAGCATTGATTCGTGATACTTTATATTAGGCCCACCTCTCAGAGAAATCATGATGCACGGCCTCCATAGCCTGTTCACTGTAAAAGCCGAGGCCATTTCCGTGTTTGGTACAAAATTCTTCCACATGAAAGAAAACTGTGTGAACTTTTGGAGTGACTGGAATATCCAAAGATAAATATGATGCTTTGAATTCATTGATGTATTCAATGAATTTTGGATCCAGCCTGACTGAGAAAGATGCTTTGACAACTTCATTGAACTTCTGGAAAGCATCAACGTATTTTACACAACCTGTACTACAGTTTGAACAACGCAAAAAATCAAGTTTCGGTAGCAAAATGCGGCAACTATTTCCTTTTAATGCAGGGCTCCCATGGGCCAGAACATCTTGTTCTCTCACATGTCCAAAGAATTTGAAGCCGATGCTCTTCTTTGGGCAGAGCGCTGTAGTGTTCAGCGTGAAATGACCCATGGGACCCCTTCGTTCAAAGGAAATAGTTGCCACATTTTGCTACAGAAACTTGATTTGTTGCGTTCAAGCTGTAGCATAGGTTGTTTAAAATACGTTGATGCTCTCCAGAAGTTCAAAAGTTGTCAAAGCATCTTTCTCAGTCAGGCTGGATCCAAAATTCATTGAATACACCAATGAATTCAAAGCATCATATTTATCTTTGGATATTCCAGTCACTCCAAAAGTTCACACGGTTTTCTTTCATGTGGAATAATTTTGTACAAAACACGGAAATAGCCTCGGCTTTTACAGTGAACAGGCTATGGAGGCCGTGCATCATGATTTTTCTGCGAGGTGGGCCTAATATAAAGTATCGCGAATCAATCCTGAATATGGACAACGCTTATTAAGAGCTGTATGCGAATATGATTCTCTTCATATGTGAACGATTGAAATGCCATAATTTTTATTTTCTATTCAATTCAGATATATATTTTATGTTAGAATTTATATAATGAATCATTATTAACTCACACACAAGCGTACACATAGACACACACACGCACATACTCAACGCATACTCACAGGCATTTATTAAGAGCTTCATGCAAATATAATCATTATTGTGTTCAATAAAATGTTGTTATTTTTGTTTTTCTAATTATATTTTATCACAAAATAGATCAGAACTATGAAACTAGATGATTAGAATGTATTATGAGACATAAATAATATTTTTTTCTGAATTTTGGCGATTAAAGTATCAATTAAAATGTTAAAAACTGAATTTAAAAAAAAAAAAAAAAAAAAAAAAAAAAAGGCTCAATGCTTGATTTCAGTTTTTGCTGAATTATAACCCTAACATATTTCCAAATCATATTTCGAAAGAAAATTTGAAGGGCAAGCACTTTGAGGTAAAATCCGATCGAGGACCACCGTGCTAGGGACTTGAAACATTTTGTTCAATTTTTTGGAGAGTGACTCCTCATTTTAAAGATTTTTTATTACTTAACACAACGGTGAAGCCAGAATTGCAAAATGTGGTGAATGTCGGCAAATAATGGAAAAATGTTTTCGAAATACCCAATACCCTTTGGATATTGGGTATTTACAAATACCCTTTGGATAGTCCAAAACCGTTTGGATTTTTTTCCTGATTTTCATTTGTTTAAAACTTAGGCAGGCACCCCAAAAACTCTCTCCTATTTTCATTTTGTTATCTCCAAAATTGTGGGAAAAAGAAGGGGGGAGGGGGGTGCTTTTGGGACGTATATTAAGAAATTTGTAAGTATTACAATTATTTTCCAAAAATTAATCGATTGTTTTCCAATTTTTAAAAATGTATCATTTATTTCCAATATTCAAAGTTAAAAATCAATTTTCCGAATTCTGGAACCAGCTCATCTAACCATGTTATGTTCTGATTTGCTTATTTCATGCTTTAGATATGATTTTATCTTATTCATACTATATCTCGTTTAACAACCTGCATTTGGAGAATAGTTGATAATAAAAGGTTATGCAAGAGGTATTTTGGGGAAAGAGAGGAAAGGAAAAATTATGGGTTTTATTGAGTATCAATATAGAAAAATACGTTTGAAAAGAATACGATTTTGGATCCAGTTGTTCTGCTTCTAAGCATATAACTAATGAGAGTAATTCTATGCAAATATATGTATTGTGTGTGACTGACTTACATGGGTGACAGCTGTGCCAAGAAGCAGACACAAACCGAAATAACCACAGCAGGAATTCCGTCAGGTATATAAATGAAAGCATTTTCCTCCCACTTGAATCCTCTGACCTCTTTCTTTTTAGCACGCACCTAATGCAAAAACGTGCCATCCATTAAGAAGACCCAAAACAAGGGTTCATTCACAAGTACATGTAGTACTTTAACTCGAACCAGAACAAGTATTTGTACTTAGTAATTATTGTTTTTGAAGTATACCAAGTACTTCAGTTTCCTTGCAGCTCTATTGTCCTCTGACTAAAATAGTGTGACTACATACCGATTCAGAACATATTTTAGAAGTGTACAATTTCATTATGCAAGAGAGTAAATGGGGGGGGGGGGATACATATAAATGGTTGTTTTCACATATGATTCGGGATTGTTTCAGCGAATTTTTGTAGAAAATGAAACTTTTGCAATGGCTAGAAAAAAAATTGCATTTGCAAAAAGCATTCTGAAACGATTCAGGGAGTTTATTGCTTTTCCATATATTGATATATATAATGAGCCGTTCCAGAGAAAACTTTCCTTGGGATTGTGATAAAAAATTCGTTTTTCACAAAAAAAAAAAAAAAAAAAAAAAAAAAAATCAAGCAATTCAAAGAAAGGATGAGTTCCTTGGTCACCACTTTTTAAGCACAATAGGGTGGTCAGCTTTGTGAAAAAAATTGATAAAATAATAACTTGGGGGAAAACGCTGCAAATTGTTACACGAAGGTTTTTTTTCTGTATTAGATAGCCCTTCTACATGATTCATTGGCCAATAATTATTAAACCTACTGAATAGTATATCATCAAAACTTGGCCCTTCGCGCTCCCCAAATGGGTTCAGGTTCAAACGTTTACAGCTCCAGGACCCCACAAATTTACGCTTCTTAATAAATGTTGAAACATTTTTTTCGAAATGTCGAAAAAAAAATTTAGGTAGAAAACGAAATAAATTAGCTCCAGAGTTTCTTCACCTGATCATTTTGCCTCTGTACCTGTTTTTGGGGTATCCTAAAGGAGTTCTCCATCTACATTTCAGCATCATGAGCCGATTAGGAAAGGGAAACTATCGTCAGAGGTTCCAAAGCTGATCAGACTTAGTAACTGTATTCTAGATGTTCTAAAGGAGCTCCATTTCAGGTTTCATCACTATAAGTCAATTAACCCTTTCCCTAACACGATTCCGGCTGCCCAACAGCATCCATGGACTGAGTTTTCATGATGCCACATCTGCCCGTGCCCCGGTTTTCGGCCTTCCAAACAGATTCGTCACGCTCCTCTAAAAACACTCTTGCTCTGTCAAATGTTGCCTAAATTTTGAGTGAATACTCCTTGGATTATGTAGAATCTAATTGCTTTGACGTAATTACCATATTTCCCAACTTTTCTAACAAATTTTTGGGGTTTAGAAAGAGAAAAAAAACTTAAAGTTTATCAATTTTAAACTATGTAAAATGTACATATTATATTAGTTCAAAAACATATAAAATGTACTTGACCGTGAAAAAATGGCATCAGGAACAAGTTAGTACCTAATTTTCCTAGTATGGAATATTTAAAAACAAAATTCGACTTCCTTGTCGTCACTGAATGACAATAACATTTATATTATTCCTTAAATATTTGAAATGTTGTTCCCTGATAGTATGGAAATAGTAGTTTTACATTTTGAAACATGCATTTCTTCTGACAATTTCGATACTAATGACACTTTCCTATGATGAATTGTTTTCTTTTTATGGTTTTCCAAAGTGTCGGGCTCTGTTGATGTCATTGCATCCCTTATGTCTGTGCAGAGCCCCTGTCCAGTATGTTGTCTCCAATACTACAAATCTCCAAACTCATTTTGAGCTTTTAGGCATCTAGTTTATGTAGCTATTACACTTATCAACTGTAATAAGGTACCTACCTACCTTATGTTGAAAAACTTATTCTGATCTCGTCATGTACCTCCGAGTTCCCCTGCCTTGAATAAGAACTACTTAGTTTTAGGAGAGGTTTGATAATTTTTCCTCTGTTATGTGGTTAAAAAGGAAGTTATTCCCTCTTTTACATGTGGGTGAAACATTACATTGCTAGTCTATGTGTGCACAGACATAACAGTTTTTTTTTAACAACATGCCTCTTTGAAGAGAAATAATTTCTACTGAAAAAATTGCTGTAAGTGTCGTTCAATTTGAGATCGAATCTGGGTGAAACATTACATTGCTAGTCTATGTGTGCACAGACATAACAGTTTTTTTTAACAACATCCCCCTTTGAAGAGAAATAATTTCTACTGAAAAAATTGCTGTAAGTGTCGTTCAATTTGAGATCGACCAAAAAAGTATTTTCTTTCATTTATCCATTAGGCAAAACGTTCTCCATTGCAGATACTTTCAAAACAGTATGATGGAAAAATAACTAGTGTTTCAACATTTGAATTTTCGAATTCGTTTTCAACCCTTGTAATTAATATATGTTCTGTTTTTGCATTTTAAAGCAAATTGGACCAATCAGAATCAATCCAGGCAACTAGGTAAGATGTATCATTTCCCCTGATTAGGTGACATTGTTATTCCCATGAGGACTTGAAATTTGCTTGGTTTTCTTGTAATGAAGGAATTATGCACGCTGTTGGGTTGAAATGAAATAGAGGGTACCTGTTGAGAGCGAGTTTTACATTTGTTATAAATTTAATACCTACTCATTATTGATGTGTTTATAGACATTTCTAATACCAATTTTCATCATTTAGGAGAGTTGGATGACACAGAACGTAGATCCTGCATTCGAGTCTGCAACCCTCCAGGTGGTCAATCATCTGGTGGCTTCTGGTAGTGTGGTAACTTTCTAAACTCCTGTATTATTTATACTCATTAACTCAGAAACCAATAATATTTGCGCTTCCCTTAAATATTTTATACAAAAATCATGCCTTTGGCTGAAATAATACCTAATACTTAGTAACTTTCTTAATAGCTATTTTTATGAGCAAAATGGTTTTCAGGATTTTCAACTGTGGTCATATAAAGCGCAAAAAATCATTATAGTACTTTAGTCTTGAAAATACATTATGATATTTTTATTATTATTTACATTGAGTTACCAATACGTTTACATTATTAGCATTTAAGACATCACAAAGAGATGATATTCAAGAAATTGTTCAGTAATTATTTATAACATGCCAGAGTGAAATGGATTCCACTAAAAATATTGCCTGCAAATTTTTGGCTCTAAGAAACATCCAGTGTCACAGACATTAGAAAACTTCAAAGGACCTTTGACCATCTAATGTAATTTAATGTTGGGGTACATTGGAGGGTGTGTCAGTCATCCTTCCCTGTATGCTACGTATGGAAAAGGATTTTTTCACTCTTTAACAGCACAAATTTAATACATTCTAATCACTCACTGTGTTATTTTAATTTTTTTTCTACATTTTGAGTCTTATTATCATTATTTATCTATTTATTCTTGTTAGATTAACTAATGAAATTCGGTCAAATTTTAATGTTCGTGTTTCCTAATGGTTTTATCAAATACTTGAAACATAGATTGGAAAAAAATTAACTATTCCAATAATGGCGTGTGAAGTGATCGTCTTGAATAATGTTGTGCACCATTCTGTGTGATCAGATGTGTGATATCATTGCAGTTGAAGAATAAAAAATGTAGTAACCACTACCTAATCAATGAAAACAATAAATTGTTTATACAGAAGGGAACTTTCTTAAAGTGGTAGTCAAATAAGATAGTGGCAGAATTACAAAAGCGGATGAAAAAGATAGTAATCACTCAATTTCCCAGTCTGATCAGAACTAACAAAAATTGACTGGATTATTCATTTTTCATAATAAATGGTAAATGTTTTCTGAATTAATTATTATGAGTAAATTTTTTTGAACTTGTGTTATCTAATTTAGCGATACTTTATCTAGTCCCTCACCACTCACCCTTGACACCAATCTAACAACAAAGCTTATGAGAAAGTTTTATTGGCTCCATAAAAGCATTCCACTTGAAATTAAATGAATGATTCGGCTTTATTTTTTCTCTCTATTCATACTTATTTACGATGGGCTTTCCAATACAGGGGTATCAGTGTTTACCATTGTTGTTTCAATTTAGGAACGGATGTTCCTCTTTTTTTGAAGGTTCTGTTACCACTTTCCGTTATTTCAAAATGTTCGAAAATCTTAATATTTTTTGAAATTAACTTCACACCGTTATTCCTAAAAGTATATTTAAGTGATTGTTTACATTGGTTAATAAACAAATACAATTTGAAACGGGCTGCGTTTTCGAGTGCTTGTTGATGTTGCTTAAAGGCCTACATTGTAGACTTACGAGTCAAAGACAACCCTAAGTTATTTAGTCATATATGATTTTAAAAAATATATTAATTTTATTATTGTCCATGTATTTTTATTTAATATTATTTTGTTGTAGTTGTTATCAAGATGAATAAAACGTAACTATTAAGAAAACTTTTATGAACCATGTTGATACAGCTAGTCTCTGTACAGATCTCGTACCCTACCAGTACCTGTTTTTCTAGTCAAATCGAGTTCAATTCTTTCAGTTTCGGGGTCTGTTTTGATAAGTTGGTCATTCTTGTCTCAAGTTCAATTAACTAGTCCTAGTTTTTGATTTCTTTTAATTCCATTTTTTTTTTTTTTATTTTTTTTTAGGTAATACGTTCCACAAATAGTAGCTAATTGCTTGCCAATCTCAATTTATAAAACTTTTTCCTGATTTTCTTTGTTACAAAGAACTAATTTACGGATAATATCAAATAGGGCTAGTAACAGGGATTTAGTTAGTATATTATCCTATACTCTGTGTGTGCACTTGTTGTTGTTCACTGTGGAATGATCCAAAGAATCAGAAACAAAGTAGGTTACACAACAATAAAAAATGAAATTTTATAAGAATTTCCCAATTTCCCCCTTTTTCTAATTATTTCAAATCAATGCAAAAACGATAGAACTTAGTATCTATTGTTACAGTGTTTATTATTTATTAACTCCGAAAATGAGTCTCAAGGAGGGCGCTTCTCTTATATGCAGAACTATTAAAACCCAATAAATATATTTTCTATTTAAGTGAATTGAAGTACACAAAGTGAATAAATAATTGCTATCCTACTATAATTAAACCGAAATTTTAACATTTTCCTTGAGCTGTTAATCCTTTTTTATCAGCATCTCCTCTTCTTCATTCCCTAATAAAGCAACCCCTTTCATAAAGCTAGTTTGTATTCTTAAGTAAGTTAGTCCAGTAGAGTGCTGGAATATCAACACTCTCATATCCAACCCAGCCCTCCCTAGCTATCCCTTGACATGACCTAGGTGTACGAATGTCACAAAACTGCCTGGATTGCCCTTCTTTGAATTACATTTAATACTAAAAGAACTGGCGCAGGTGCACTACTTCTCAGACTTTGTAGCTACATTCCTATTTAAAACCAACAATTTATTAACAACCTCTTCCTGTGGCTCATTGAATTGTTTCTTTTTATCTTCATACACATTGCAGTTACCCCTTGACATCCGCATTCATTTTCCTACTTTTCTATGTTTCCCTCCGACCTTTTTAAATCGTTTAAATTACTGCTTTCAGTTCTTTAGGTACAATTCCAATATTCATTTGTTTTCTCGAAGCTAAATATGTCCTTCTTTACTCCTAATTCTCTAGAGGGGGTTTTCAATTGTATATACCATGTCTCTATGCTCTCGTCAACATGCCTTTGGGCAGCACTCACTTCCTGAAGCTTATATTGTTCTCCATTTTCCTTGAACTCATTAGTCACTTGACTATTCTTGAAAATTGTCATCTTTTCGTACTGTAAACTCAAGTTTCTTTTAGCAATTTCTCAATGTCTCTTTCATTGACTCTCTGAAGTTATTCCACTTCACCCTTCCTTCACAATCACCTCTCCGAATCACCATACATTCTAGCATAGTAGTGATCGACTGGTTTTTCATTAAAAGTTTGAACTGTCCTTGCATATTAAAGTCACTAACACGAAAAATGGCACTATCAGCGTATAATAATCTACAGTACTATCTCTTATCTCGTCTCTTGCCAATTCTTTGTACATACCATTAATTGAGCTCTTCACTTCGAGCACGTTCTCATAGCAGAGAATTACATTTTTACTGACACAACAGCGATGTTGAAATTCATAACAAGACAAGACTTTATGCTCTATCAATTTCATTCAGGATTCTAACAAGCTCATTCAATAAAGATGTATGGCATGTGTGACATGAGAGTATTATTGAATTGAAACGTTCCTCACTTTCGATATAAGTGCCTATTTATTTTTTGCTGTATTCCTACTTTCCAGTTTTATTATTTAGCTATATTATTATAAATAGTTGTAGCTATACACACGTTGCGTTATTCCTTTTGTCCTGACTTTCTAGATCTGATAAAATATGTTGTTTTACTGCAATTAATCTTGAATTTTAATAGTGTTCGTTCATCCAACGTTACTGTTGTAATTTTGATTTGGACACTTCATGGAATTAAACTGTGTGTAAGGGTATACTTTGAGTTCAAATGTAGGCAGTACTATGATTAAGTTGCTATAAATCTTATTCACTGACCTCTTTCTTAATGATTAAATTTGAGGTTACCATCTCAATATAATTATGGCTACAGGAAGGCTCTTAGGAAGAAGAATTTCCTGACTGAATTTTTTGAAAATCCAAATGCTTCACTACATTATCGCCTTATTGATTTCTTACAATAATTTCATAAATTTGTATAGTTGAAAATTATCAGAAAAATTCAAATCTTCGCAAATAATTCAAGATTTCGCCAATTTTCGTAGTTGAAAATGATTAAAATCCCCCACAGTTCTATTTGTCCGACATTTAATAATTTATCTTGTTGAATTAAATTTTCCAGTGAAATACTGAGCATGCCAGTTTAATTTTAACGGAGAGGAAGACATATTATTTACTGACTTATAAAAATAAATGAAGTCTGCATTCAAGTATGAAAAATTCTTGGGAGAAAATTAAAAATGATTCATAAAACTAATGATACTATGAAAATTATATGAGGAAATGAGTGGCGTTTATTGAGTTGAGAAAGTAGTAAACTATAGTAATCATTTTCATAACGCAGATTTGTTTTCACTTGCCTTTTGTAAAATGACTCCACTGTCACTACTTGGTTAGACCCTTAACTATAATTAAATACATACTCACCCATGTTTTCAATGTTGGTTGTATTATTATCTACGTTGGTCTTTGAAAAATGTTATATTCTTTATTATTCCAGGAGATTGCATTCCATAAGGTGGTAATATTAGTAAAAATGCATTTACAATATGCGGCAAGTTTGTTAACAAACTCGAACGATTCATAAAAAGAAGTGTTATTAACTTGTGTTGAGTACAATCCTAAAAATATGTATTGCTTCTTTAAAAATTATGAAAATGATCAAGAAACCAGAATAAATGCTTTACACATTTAAATTAACTCACTCTCCATAACAGGATAGATCCACCGTTTGTAAGAAATTGATATATTAGGATTTAAAACATTGTCTCGGCTTTTTGTAGCATGGCAACCATTATTAAAATCGTAAAGTTTTTCTACTATTTATTCAAGGTGTTTGTTTCCCCTTTAGAATAGTTTTGTTTATTCAACATTGAATGAGTTTTGAACGTTTTAAGCTGTTGGTTATTTTGTTGAGTAATTATACATTTGAATTTGTTAACATTTGTCTGTATGACTCTAAATATTATTTAATTTTATGTATTTGTTAAGTATTTATGTATTATTTATTCATTGAAACTCTTAATTACCCAATATTGTTGTTGATATAAAATGATGAATTAATGTTGCTGCATGAATATTCAAATTCTATGTATATACCTAATATATGTAAATTTTATACAGGATTTACCTACATGTGCTTTCTATCGCCCTAGAATTTACTTATATTTATTCATTAACTTTCCCTCAATTATTGATACTACTTACGTACCAATCAAAATTCATGTCCAGGTTCCTTTTAATTTGGCCAATTTACTTTAACATGCATTCTGTTGTCTTTGGGTTTATAATGGAAGAAAAGCATCCACCATATACCTAAGAGTTGATTCATTCTATAGAATTCTTAAACGTCTGTGAATGAATTTTCCATTCGGCAGTGCACAAAAGTCTTCTGTGCCTTGTATTTTTCTCAATGATATGTGTTTTACTCAGTCTTTACCCTTTGAGTTAATAGGTACCTCTAGGATTCTAGGATTAGGTACCTCTAGGATATACATATTGTTTTTTGGTAATTGTTGAGTTAACTATATTTTTGTAATGTGCAATAAGTCAGGATTTAGCCTAGGTAGATTACTGGAAAGAGGTAGTTACGTCTTCTTGTACTCATATTTCAGTACCTATATGGTGATTTGTTAACCAATCATAGATGCCGTTTTTCTGTAGCTCAATCAACCAGTCCCATCAGTGGTTTGATTCACCATGGGGCTCAAGAGGCGCCCCACAACCTCAAATCCCTTAGGCTCCTGTTATAGTTTCTTTGAATTTTATTCAACAATTGTTTTGACTGAAATGAAAGTTATTCATGTAGAATTCAGTAATTTGTTATAAACATAAAAATGTACTTACCTATTCATTCCAGAAAGTGGATTTTATCGTCCGCTGTGATATATAATGCAAAGTAATTACCTTTTTTTTAAATTTACCACTTATATCTTGAGTTTTTTCAACTTTGAATCAACTCAACGTTTTCTTGTTTTAATTAAAATACTAGGGACTACAAGTTCTTAAAGATGATGAAGAGTTGTTAGTAAAACGCATTTGATCAAATGGAGATGTTCTAATTGCCTTTTGAATTAACTCATGATACATCCTAAGTAAATTGCACACAAACCACTGAAATACCTATGTCCAACAACTGCATTACAATCCTCTAGTTAGAAAATAGTCTCAGTGAAGCTTTTGGTGCTCTTGAAACAACATCCACCCACCCGTCTCAAATCTGTTAACTTGACACGTTCATATCCATCTATATTTCCATAAGTTTGTTTTCAACTGAGGCTATAATGGAGTGCCTAACTGGATTCATTTAGTGAATCTGAGCATACCAGTACATTTAGCGCTTACTTTCCTCCAATAATATTGGTAATCGTTACATTTTATCAACAGAAAACAAAGTATGAATCGTATCTACCTAATATCTAAGTTTGTATTGGTCTTATGAGGCCAATTAATTTAAGGAAGCTTCAAGTGGTACATTTTTTTAAATTTGATTTTTAATTATTTGTGATCTTAATAATATTACGATTTCATTAAAAAGAAATTTATTAATTTCTGGAAAGTTTTTTGTTGATCATTTTCTTCGTCTGTCACTTCATTAATCTGAACCTGTTTCTCCATTGGTTTATATTAGGTATATATTTAGGTGTTATTTGCATTTGCTTTAGCAAATTTATTATTAATAATTATACTAAAGAAACACGTACAAACAATAAAAACGGAAAAATAAACGGTAGGTACCTACTGCACATGAACAACCATACTGACATCCACAGAGGTCCTCGACAGCAAAATTGGAGACATCAAACCACACAGTACTTAACCAAACTAAATCTATTATAAGGCATGTACGTATTAGGCATTTAATAATTTATTAGTTTATTATTAGTTCACCACGATGGTTATGTAGGTACTGCGTGTTTGGGTGTAGAATCCAGGTACTAACGTGGGTTTCCCAAGGGATGAAACTTTAAAGAAAACAGTGGATCGTTGGAAGAGAATTTGGCAATTGAAAATTCGCCCTGACAATTCCATGCGATGAAGTTATACTACAGGTAAGAGCATATGTAATCGTTTTTGTACAACATAGTAGGTCTACCTACCGTAAAATGGGGTGAATAGAAAAACTTTTCAACTTCAGACCTGATTTTCTGGTACTTTTAGTAGTACTACAACGAAAGTTAAGGGCTTAAAAGTCCGGTTGCACTCAGTACTTCCATCCCTCGAAGTCAGTCCCCAATAATAATTGGTGAAAGGTTGAATTTGGTTTGGAAAATGTTGAATTTGACTTGGAAATGCTATTATATAATATGAGGAGTTTGTTTCCATAACCTGACGTATCCACTTTAGGGCCACTTTCACCAACTACTTATGTAGCGGAGATTGGCCAAACTCGATTAAATATAATCTCGAGGATCAAACCTTGGCGTATTTCACCAACCCAAAACTCGTTTAAACCGAGATTGGAATAATCGAGTTTCCTTAAGGCTGTGCGAACTCGAGTTGGGAACCTGACTTGAGCCGACGGAGCACGCTGATTGTCGCCGTCGGTGCAAGCTTGGTTTAGTTTACCACGCAGTCAAGAGGTAGCGTAGGTGAATATGAAAAGCACGGGAATCAACGTCCCTTTGTGCTGGAGGTCAATGCCTTTTCTCCGCCCCACTCCTGCCCACCCTTCCTGGCCACCGCACTGATAGAATTTTACACTCCAGTTGACCTAGAGCGTGTCGTCTAACACAAAAAATCTTATTTGTTTTATTTTTCACCGATTTTTTTTCATTATTCTAAGGTGCTTTACTTTATTATTTTTTGTGCCAATCGAAACAAACATGGGAAGCGCTACCGACCCCTAAAGAAGGGAAAATTTTATGGTAACCGTTGGCAGAAGAAGGTAAGTGCTGTATAATAACAAATTATAGACTAGGAGGTAATCTATCATAAATAATTCATGTAATTAGTTACACATACAAAACATTGTGACTACGGTACACGATGTACATAAATAGTTGGGTAGGTACCTAGACCGTTATTGCCGATAGTTAGTGATGACCTTGTAGAAGGATCTGTATGTTTGGTTTATTATTATTATTATTTTTTTTTTTTTAATGAAACCAAGAAAAAGTATTAAGGCCCTCAACATTTGTCGGTTTTCATTTCAAGATACGAAGAAAGATTCCGAAAATCTAATACATAGAAACATTATTATTTTATTTATTTTTATTTACCTATTTATATTTTTATTCAACGTTTGGGCTGAAACTTAGAGTTTTTGACGTAGGTAACAAGGATGACCATAGAGACACAGACAGACATTAGGAAAACAGACACGAAAACCAAATTGATCAGAAATCTCTGAAACGCAAAAAGCAGGTGGAATTCTTTCAACTATTAACCAGAAAAATCAGAAATTTGTACACAAAATTGTGTAGAAAAACTGTACTTAAATTTGAATAAAATATGCAATAAAAATCTGTAAAAGCAGCAAACAATTGTTTGAAACTTTAAACTTGGTATGCATTACCGAATATTATTTAGAAAAAGTTGTTTACCATTGTTGTCAACCATTTCTGGTCACACAAAGTGCTAAAGTTTAAAAACAAGTAGACTAACATCATAATTAATATGAAAAAAATATTCCCCTCATGCAGCATGATCGTTTGAGCGAATTTCTGTCAATTATGGTATTATAATTTATGGTATTATGCTATTCAGAAAGAGATTTCGGATTTTTAACTTTTTTGCAGTTGTTATACCTACATTTTTTAACAAATGTTTATGAAATTTAATTACATTTTTCAGCATAATTTTGTATATACACTTTTTTAATGTTCTGTTTTATAGTAAATGAACTTTAATTGAGAAATATTCTGCTAAAAAATATAAATTTAACGAGTTTTTGCCGTTTTTCCAGTGATTTTTTAAACGCCTTTTTTGAAAGTTGACCAATGTAATGTGCTCAAAGAATGCTGGCCAACGAACTCGTTCTTCCGTTTGGAAAGCTTTATTTATTGGCGAAAGAACGTAAATTTTATCCCAATCCTAAGGAGAGTTATCATCTGGAAGGGAATACACACGCATCTACAATTATGGTCATTGCGCATGACACGATTTTTGTGTGAAAAACATCAAAGGTGTCATGTTATGTTTTAATGACGAGAAAAAAATTAAAATATATAGTTTTTATGTTATGGCAACATTAAATTCGATCAGGGAAAAATGAGGGGAAATCCCGTATGGGGGCCACCCTGAATTGACAATCAGTTGACCTAGAAACCCAGTTGTGCCTCGTTGTAGGGCTGAAGTAGAGACACGAGACTGTCCGCTACCGAGTCTTCTTAGTAATGAGTGAACATGGTGGGAGGGGCTAGGGGGTAGACACTTTTCGAGGTGAGGTCACTTCAGGAGTCCAAGCGACCAAATACTTCTATCAACATAGAATAGTTCGATCATTAGAATCGGTTGAGAAAAGTATGTAGAATTCTTTTCCCCCTCCATCACTCCTCTTCCTACCCGCTTCATTTACCCCCATCCATTGAACCTTCCGAGGTTTGTTGAATAACTGAAATGAAATCTGGATTGAAAAATGAAAAAGAAAAAAAAAGACGAAAAATAGTGAAAACATAATTTATTACTATGACTCTCTCCATTCACCCCCTACCATAATGAAATTTAAACTCCTGACATGTATTCCAAAACTAGATCGCATTCTTAATTGTACAGAAAATAAAAAAGAAAAAGTAAAGAATCACGAAAATCATATGACAATAGTGTAAATATCACGATTGATATTACCACTTCCACTCACTCCCTTCCATAACGAAGTTTGAAACTCTTGACATTTTTTCAAAACTAGATCGAATTCTACATTGAACAAAAAAGTCAGCCAATAGAGCTTCTTCACATATTGTAACATGGACGTATAGAATTAGTTGAAGAACAAAGTACGAGTCAAAATGATAGATGAGTCGACGTTATAAGAAATTAATGTTTGCGCATGCGCACGGTCTAGGTAGTATTAATCTAACGGCAATGAAATTTGCAGGGGATCGCCTAGGAGCTAAACCGCACAATCCTTAAAAATTTCATAAAAATCGGTCCATTAGACTCGGAGTTTTGCCTGTGTCAATCAATATAAGTTTCGCTCATGCGCAGTGGTTGTTACTTTATCAATCGCAATATAATTTATAGGGCACTTTCCTAGAACATATACCCAATTACTTAGGTACCTACCAAGTTTGAATGAAATCGGACCAACATAATATGATGAGAAAACGACGGTATTAGAAATTCACGTTTGCGCATGCGCACAGGCTACTGTTGATTCGACGGCATCAAAAATTATAGGAGACCGTCTAGAAGCTAACCCGCACAATCTCTGAAAATTTTATCGGAATCGGACTGAAACTTGGTATAGTTTTGGGTGACAAGGATTTACAACAGACTGACTGACCTACAGACATCAGATAGACAGACAGACAGACGCGGAACCAAAATTGAGCAGCAAACTCTGACACGCAAAAGGCAAGTGGAAATTTTGGTTTTGGAAGAAAACATTTTTTCGACTTCCATCACGAACACAAAGCTTCCCTACCTTCGGTAATGAGGAAGAAAAAAGAATCACAAAAATCAGATGAGAATAGCGTAAACATCAGGATTTATCAGCATTCTCCCCTCCATCCACCCCTTCCGTATTGAAATTTTGAAATCTCTGACATATATTCCAAAGCTAGTTAAAAAAAAAAAAAAAAAAACATTGTTGTAGGTACAATTAGATTCAAATCAGCATCGAACTAACAAAGAACGTCGAAAATCGGATGAGAATTGTGGACAGGGCAGCATTGACAAAGTTTGTTACACAACACACATACACGAACATATTCAGAGACAGACAGACCTATGGTTTTTTGAAATTTTGATATCATTGTTTTCTAGGATAACAAAAAACTCCACCTTTCATGTGAACTCGCAGGACATGAACCGCCTCCGCAAATTACAGAATCTCCCCTCGAATCTTCTATTACAGTAAGTTCAGTTATATGCATGGTTTCAAAATTATTTTCTCATTTTGTACTTCTGGAATTGATCCGTTTAAAATTACGTCATTGAAACATCATTGGTAAGATCTCTCTAGAAAAAAAGTATGCTCAATAGATACTACTCCTTTGGTTAGATTATTTACAAATATTAAATAGCCTGTGTTTCTCTGCCGTAGACAAACACCTTTGACAATTCTCCATCATTATCCTTGACTACCCCGGAATGTCAATTAACCATGGTAAGAATAATAACATTACCAACGTTAGTTTAATCATACTTACCTACCATTGCAAACGAATAATAAATCTCATCGAACCCTGTTCCTTGGCAACAATTTCACTCGCATGACCGTAATACGTATTTGCGAATATACGTATATATATGTAGTATTAGGGTGGTTCAAAAAAAAAAAAAAAAGTTCTGGGATTTCTGGTCCCCATTGCTTTTTTGCTTCCTCGGTATGTCAGGATGACCCTCCTAAATTTTTAGCAAAAAATATTAATCCTAACCACTTTACCTGGGTCGATTTTGGCCAGTTATCGACCGCTATCGTAAACAAACCTCTAAATTGGTGCCGAGGTGATGATTTGAAGGACGGATTTCAATTTTTTGGGATCAATTTATGGGTTTTCGCATGCGCTGAACACGATGAACTTATTTATTTTACGCTCCGTCCACTAGTTGTCCGGTAAACTGGCAGAGGGCACTGCTTGAAGATAAGTAAAAATCGAAAATTTCACCGAAAATGCTGTCGCCTGGTTAAGAATTGTACTAGAAACATGCTGCTATGGTCGGATAATATGCTTTGGCATGTTCTGAACATGATCCCGTTGTTTACTATACTTTTTCGCCGATGATTGCTTCGTTTATCGGCCATAAACCTAAAATTAATTGTAGGGTAATAGACAAATTCCCCCTAATATCACCGGAAATTATGTGGCGTTGATAATTTAAGGTCCCGAAATACCTTGTGCCGATAAAATTGGGTATTTTCCAGGATACTCGGTACAAAGCCGTTGGAATTTGGCAAGGTCTTGAACCGGCATTGTACTTATTCGCCAAATATAGCGGCAAAATGGAGAAAATAGCTAAAATTTTCCCATTTTTCTGTAAAATTCCTTAGTTTTCATCGGTTTTCCGGGGTCAAATTCGTAGTTCTGAATTTTCTGAACTGTGATTTTCAGACAATTCAGAACTATGAATTTTACCCCGGATAACCGATGGAAACTAAGGAATTTTACAGAAAAATGGGAAAATTTTAGCTATTTTCTCCATTTTGCCGCTATATTTGGCGAATAAGTACAATGCCGGTTCAAGACCTTGCCAAATTCCAACGGCTTTGTACGGAGTATCCTGGAAAATACCCAATTTTATCGGCACAAGGTATTTCGGGACCTTAAATTATCAACGCCACATAATTTCCGGTGATATTAGGGGGAATTTGTCTATTACCCTACAATTAATTTTAGGTTTATGGCCGATAAACGAAGCAATCATCGGCGAAAAAGTATAGTAAACAACGGGATCATGTTCAGAACATGCCAAAGCATATTATCCGACCATAGCAGCATGTTTCTAGTACAATTCTTAACCAGGCGACAGCATTTTCGGTGAAATTTTCGATTTTTACTTATCTTCAAGCAGTGCCCTCTGCCAGTTTACCGGATAACTAGTGGACGGAGCGTAAAATAAATAAGTTCATCGTGTTCAGCGCATGCGAAAACCCATAAATTGATCCCAAAAAATTGAAATCCGTCCTTCAAATCATCACCTCGGCACCAATTTAGAGGTTTGTTTACGATAGCGGTCGATAACTGGCCAAAATCGACCCAGGTAAAGTGGTTAGGATTAATATTTTTTGCTAAAAATTTAGGAGGGTCATCCTGACATACCGAGGAAGCAAAAAAGCAATGGGGACCAGAAATCCCAGAACTTTTTTTTTTTTTTGAACCACCCTTGTAGTATACGTTGATGTTCGTTCACAGGTTGAGGAAGAAGTTGGGAAAAATCTTTTAACATTGGCCACTAGGCATATGGAGGAAGCTGTTGCTGAGGAGACGAAACTCTCTATTGAAAATGGAGATGTCGACAAAGATGGTCATCCCCTCATAGCTGTGGTCGTTGATGGAACTTGGGCCAAACGTTCATACAACACCAAGTACAATTCTCTTTCTGGCGCTGTAAGTATACTACTAGAAGCAAGTCATTAGTCAATAAGACCACCTGATGTTGTTGTGACGTCAGAGTGTCCCAGATTGAAAAATCTATACTTCTTGGTTCGTTTTCGATATGAACTAATTTCGCCCAGATAGTCTCTTGGATCCTCTATTTCTCACTAGCGAAGCGAAGGTAGAGAACCTTTTTGTTCGTGCAAGAATTAAATAGGTAGGTACCTAAAATGTTGTCCATCAAAATAAAAAATGTCCACTGGCTTTTCGCATTTCACAGATTGCTGATTCAACTTTGATTCCGAGTCAATCTTTCCGATGTCTGTCTATCTGTGTGTCTGTGGCAATTCCTTGTCACGCCCAAATGTACACCAATTTAGAGACCGATTTCAAAGAAATTGGTACGAATAGTGCGGATTACATTCTAGTTGGCCTCCTATACATTGCATTGCCTTCGGATCAACAGTAGAGTGCGCAAACTTGAATTTCTTATTACACTCATTTCTTATTATCTAGGTACCGGTTGAATTTCGTTCAAACACTTGGTGGTTAGTTGGGTATATGTTTCAGGATATTGCCCTATGAATTTTATCGCTATTGGTTGACTAATAGTTATTATGAACACACAAATCTAAAGTAGTTTAACACAGGCAAAACTCCGTTTGTTACTAATGGAACGATTTTGATGAAATTTTCTGGGATTGTCTGAGTTAGCTTTTAGACGGTCAAATATAAATTTATTGTTTTAGTGTGTTACTAGATGGGCCCCTATATATACCTTAGATGGTGAGTACCGTTAGAGTGATGGATATGCGCATGCGTGTAAACATGAAGCGCAGTTCCATCAATTAGCATATAGGTATACACAAATAAACATACCTATATTCTGTGATGTTTTGTGTTCCAAGCTATTTGTAGAATCGATCTTAGAAATGTGGATTTTTCATTCTGAAACACCCGGTTGTTGCACACCCTCTGTTAATTACGTAAACGCACCCGCCTGTATATCATATCAATCACAAAAGTTTCGTAGGTAGGTACCTTGTTGTTTCTTTGTGCATCGCTGTTACCTGCAACCTAATCTGGTTCTTCCAGGCTGCAATACTTGGTGCAAGGACTAAGAAAGTTCTTTATCTTGGTGTAAAGAACAAATATTGTTTTGTTTGCTGCCGGTCCGAGGCAAAAGGAGAATCTCCATCAACTCATAAGTGCTTCAGAAACTGGGGAGGTTCAAGCACTTCAATGGAGAGTGAGATCATTGCCGAAGGTTTCGCGCAAAGTCTCAAGAGCTACGGTGTCATATACCATAAGGTGATTGGTGACGGGGACAGCAGTACATATGACAAACTCCAAAAACGAAGACCCTACGGTAAGAATTCAAACAAATATTCATAGGTATTTTGTTCACTTTTTAAGTTTTATTGTTCACGATAAGTACGTGAATTACTGATAAGTACCTATGCCATTATTACTATAAGTGTTTAGGCTATTATGTACTTACGCAGATAGACTCCACCCTCCTACTTAACTACATATTTATTCAGCATACCTAGTTTCCCCTCAGCTGTTATGTAGACCAGATGAATTGTAATATGTGACTTACACATATTCTGGATGTTCTAGGTTCAATTGGGATAGAAAAAGTGGAGTGCTCCAACCACCTGTTGCGTTGCTACGCAAGAAATTTGAAAAAACTTGCGGAGAACAAATTAGCTGGGCCCTCTAGGTTAAGGAAAACTCTTGGAGCAAGCGTCGTCCGTTTACGGGGTGCAGTGAAAGCAGCCTCTATTCACTGGCAAAAGAACGCAGAGGGGTCATTATCTTCTCGCGTTGACAAACTTCGCGCAGATATTTTTCACAGCCCTTGCCATGTTTTTGGAGAGCATTTCAAGTGTTCTTCTTACTTCTGCGTTGGTCCTAAGGTTGATGAGGAAAATCTTGTCCCTAGCCTCCAAGCCACAGGTCTATGGGGAAAACTTATGGAAATCGTTAATAATTTGGCAAGGCACGCTGGAAGTCTCATCCAAAGGTATACAAGTAACAGTGTGGAGAGTTTCAACTGCACCATTGCCAAGCTCATTGGAGGAAAACGAGTGAACTTTTGTATGAAAGGAAGTTACCAGTTTCGCTGCATGGGGGCTGTTGTCCACCACAACAACAAATCCTCCCTGTCGTTTTTGCAGAGGCAAATTACAAACCGCAGTCCAGGGTTTTTCACAGCCAAGCTAGAAAGATCGAGGAAACGCCGGAGTGAACTGCGAGTTGCTCTGGAGCCAAAATCGAAGAGAAACTTGTTTGGTGAAGCTGGTTCTTCTAAAGACCAGGACTACGGCCCTTTCGCATCAAAACCTGATATGGAACCAGCAATATTCCAAACTGAACGCCGTCTTTTCTTAGAGCGATTGAACCCCACTCCAGAATTCCGTTCCACGCTCTTAGCAAACACGACGAATCAGTCTTCTAGTAGCTTGTGGTTCGAAGAACGACGAAAGCGAGTTACTGCGTCTAATTTCAGGAAAGTCTGCAAAAGGGGGAGTACAATAAGCTGCAAGAAGTTGGTGAAATCACTGGTTTACCCTTCCTCCGTTGACAATAAGGTATGTTAATAGTTAGCAATAGCCTAGTTAGGTTAGTTTAGTGTATTAATAGGTATATTATCCGATTACGAAAGATTAATTATCATTCGAGAGACTGTAGGTAACATCAGAGTTATACTTTGGCACCGATATACTCAGCCTACCATCATGTACATTTCAGTTTCATTCCCAATGTACAATTACTATATATGATATGGATAATAGTGACCCTTCTGCTAAGTTATTTCTGATTGTCGACCGTGTAAACGTAAAATGGTTTTCTGAAATTGAGATAATGCTCCAAAAAATATTATGCATGATGATTGTAGCCACCATACTTTATATTTATTGTATTTTTATTTAAAATATGAACTCAGATTGTCGAGTTATGTTTGATTTGATGAAGAGAGGTTAAAATCACAAGAAAAAGGGGCTTAGTGAAGTTAAATTCATCATTAAGTGTACCATTTTCAACGGTTTCCCACCGTTTTCATTGAGAGCAAACTAGATAATTACTATCACTAATCACGTTATGAATTGCGAAATCTCCGAGGTTTGTTGCACAAATAGACTAACATTGGGTTTGAACAATAAAAGAATCACGAAAACCGGTAAACGATTGCAGCCACAGCTTCTTCGCCTAAACTTGCCCACACTTGGATAGGTACCAACTTACAAACTCGTATGGTTTTTCAGGGATTTGATTTTGGAATGGTCTGAAACGGATTTTTATTCCATTAGGTACCTATTTTGTCATTCACTAATGATTGACACGATTTTTCACCAAATTTTCCGAGGGACAAGTCGTGATTTTAATTACGTCAGTTTATTTATGATGAACCTATATTGGTTGGAAAAGGCCAAACTATGAAACTAATGGACCAATTTTGATGAAAATTTCAATGAAATTAAATTTTCAGCTCTTTGGTGATTTCCAACCAATATGATAGATTTTGATGCTGGTCAGGGGTTGTGACATTTATCAAGTAGTTGGCGATTGCCGTTTGATTGAGAGTAGGGAGTGCGCAAAATAGGAGTAGGGTGTGCATAATAGCATGTATATACATGTATTACCGTTCTATTTTGCATTCATTATATTGTTAATCGTACTATGTTCTTCAATTAATTCTATAAGCACATTCTATACGTCCAAGTTGGCAGAAGCTTTTCGGTTGAGCTGTGTAATAAATATTCATGAACTCAATGAAATTCCTCGCTCCATGTTCTAGCGAATTTTCGTAAACAATGAAGCTTTCATGTAGGTATAATGGTTTAGAAAATGTAATTCAAATTTCCAAAAAATTCGCCATGTACCTACTTTTGTTTTGAGGCATTTTCTAACGATTCCTGAAATTAGCATTTCTTCATTTAAAAATTCTCCCGAAATTATGCTGAAAAATGTACTAAAACTTGATTGATATAAGTTGAAAAATCGAAAGAAAAAAAACTGGGGAAAAAAAAAAGGTTGAAAGCAAAACTCATTGTTTGAAATGCAGATCATTATTGAGAACGAGTTGCTTTCCAATCAATTTTTAGTTGAGAATTTCTTTGCGGTCAAAGTGCTGAAATTTTAAAACAATTCAACGTAAATGAATTTCGATAACTCAAGAAAATTCGCTCATAAGATCTTGATGGATGAATGGCACTTTTTTTCTACTTGATTTCAGGCGATGGCATATGGCAGATACCATGAAAAGGTAGCAATAGCTCTATTGGAAGAGCGTGAAGGTGTAACCGTTCGGCCTAGCGGTCTATTCATTCATGGATCCCATCCCCACCTTGCTGCTTGATGGTCTCATCAACGACGACACCATTGTCGAGGTCAAATGTCCGTACTCTGAACGAGAGAGCACTCCGCTAGATTTAATCAAGTCTGGAAAGTTCCCTTTCTTGACTTACAAGAACTGTGGGGTGAAAATAAACAAAGGCCATGACTACTATTTCCAGGTACATACTTTTATGTATCGTTGCAACAGGAGAAAAAAATTGGGTAGTAATTGTTCACGTGTACCTCTATTGGTAATATTAATATACAAGGTGGTGTGAATAACAATATATTGAATGTGAAAAATGTGTTTTCGTAGCATGTGTTGTACCTATATGTTATACCTGTGTACCTTGCACTTATCCGTTATACAAGATTGTGTACCTACCTTGCACCTTTGTTATAAAACTGTCTCATAACCTCCTAGAACATAGATATGTTAGTAGTTGTTCACTGAGTTCAACCTACTCAAAGCCACAGTGGATTTTAACAGTGTGTAGTGGTAAGAATAGTGCAGTCTGACTTCATGAATTGAATGATCCCTAGCTGCCATGAGAACGTCATGCAACAGGAAGCACTTGATTTTGGGTCGGTGAGTAGGTATGTACCTCCATGTGTCGTGCATGTGTGTATGTTATAGTACCAAAACCGCTGATCTATCTTTATTTCTGCTGAATCAGCCCACCGAGGCTATATAAGCTTGATTCCCCCACCGTTCGAGTCAGTCTCGTTGCTCCGCTCGTACGCTACGTATCTCCGTTCCGTTTTCCTTAGTTAAACTTGTGTTCCGTCGGTTCCAAATAAAGAAAGTGCTTTTTAAAAACTCTTTTCTCTCGGCACCCGACGTAACTGGTGCAGTCGCTGTAGGACACACCG
The DNA here is from genome assembly GCA_030762985.1 of Adelphocoris suturalis. Lineage (NCBI taxonomy): Eukaryota > Metazoa > Arthropoda > Insecta > Hemiptera > Miridae > Adelphocoris > Adelphocoris suturalis. Next base: position 50,776,847 of record CM061045.1, on the reverse strand, counting down.
ATTCTCGGATTTTCTCGGACTATTCGGAAATCTCTGTTTCAACAGTTGAGGTGTGTCGAAGAACCCCGCGCTCAACAGAACCGGAGTGCACACGGATACGGCAAAGACTTCTACGATCTACGGGATACGGACAACGGACTCCTGAAGAAGATGTTGAGACTGTAAGTAACTTCAATTCTACAATTTTCAACGATTCAGCTCACATCTCTTCAGTTAGGTTAAACATCGACTGGATACCGTTGTGTTGAGGTAAATACAAAAGAATATTGTATTTCCTCCTCCCCAGCGATCAAAGTAGATTTAAAAGACCGCACCCTGGTCTTAGGTTAAACATCGACTGGATACCGTCGTGTTGAGGTAAATACAAAGGAATATTGTATTTCCTCCTCCCCAGCGATCAACGTAGATTTAAAAGACCGCACCCTGGCCTTTTCAAGTTAAAGGCCGTACCCTGGTCATTTACAAGAATTATTCTTAAGGACCGCACCCTGGTCTCATCAATTTAAAATATTCAAAGACCGTACCCTGGTCAAATAAATAATTTTTTAAAGACCGTACCCTGGTCAAATAAATAATTTTTAAAGACCGTACCCTGGTCAAATAAATAATTTTTAAAGACCGCACCCTGGTCGAATAAATAAATTTTAAGGACCGTACCCTGGTCAAATAAATCAATTCTAAGGACCGTACCCTGGTTCCAAATATAATCATTATAAACCGTCAGAGTACCTACTGAATACTCGTACTCTAAGAGCTTCATTAATCAACTTTAATAAAAATTCTGAAAAATTCCTAAGGTCAATTAACCAAAACCCCTAGCCAGCTTTTGGGATTGGAGTAGTTTACGCAGACTCCACAGAAGCATGGACCTAGGCGATATCCCACTTCCACCTGGACCAGCACCTCCAGTTAATGCAGCTGCTCTACTGCAAAGAGCATTAAACCCGATTCCTGAGGAACCTCCAAGAATTCCGTTCCAACCAGATCCGATTCCGGTAGCACCTCTACCTGAACCTCAACAGCCGCCCCAGCAGCCTCCAGAATTCCGTAGGGAATATAATAGGTTAATTCCCGAATTTAACGGAGAACCATTAATACTAGCAAAATTCCTAAAACAATGTGATAAGATATATTTAAGGTTTTATAATCATGTTGATAGAGATGATTTCCAGAACGATGTGATCCTAGGTGTGATTACGTCTAAACTAGGGTCATCAGTAGCCGAAAAAATCTATGTCAACACTATAGATACATACCCAGAACTTAGGAAGGCATTAATTCAAACTTATAGCGATAAGCGTGATACTTACACTTTACTTTCAGAATTAAGCGCAATGAAACAATCCCCGCATGAAGATTGTTTCAATTTTCATGACCGTATATGTCTAATTCTTAATTCACAGGTGGCGTATCTCCAACTGAATATGCGTGAGCATGCTCCGATTTTATCGGAATACATGCGAAATTACGCTCTAAGGGTATTCGTGCACGGTATTTCCGAACCGTTAGGAAGCCTACTTAGAACCAAAAATCCAACCAACTTGGGCATGGCTCTATCCATGCTAACTAATGATTTCAATTTAAAACCCAAAGATAAATCTTCCTCCTTCAGACCCACTCAACAAAGCTCGCCACCAGCACGGGCGACGAACGGTAATCAGCCAGGTGCTGCATCAGCAAACCGGATGATGCCAAGGCCGCATTCCGTGCCGCAGACCCCGACTAATTATCAATTCCAGTGATTCAACCCTCATGAATACGGATGTTCAATATGAACATCAGTACAACGATCCAGAGATGGATCAGATGAGTTATGAATTCGGGAATATGCTCTCGGAAAATTCCAATGGAAACACGGGTTACCAAACCGATCCTTTTTTAGAGGAAATGAGCCTCACGAAATTATCGAACTCTTAAACTTTCCAAATCCTCAAGGTAAACTTCCGTATATAATAATGCCAAAAACAAATCTTAAAATATTAATAGATACAGGTGCAACTAGGAGTTTCATTAATCCCGAAATTGCCTATAAATATTTCCCTTCAAAAATTCAACCAGACTCAGGATTAGTAAGAACGGCGCATGGCATATCACAGTTCAACCGAAGTGCGCTAGTACCTTGTGGAGAATTATTCAATTCATATGGACTGAACCTTCCGTTCATCATGTTTAAATTTCATGACGAATTTAACATGCTTATCGGAACTGACCTCTTGCTATTCCTGGAAGCCGATGTAAAATGCAGAAAAAGAATACTTAAAACCCCCAACATAACCCTGGAATTGTTTTTCACAAACACTAACGCGAGAAATTCAGATAATATTCCGGAAGTAGGATCCTACCAAATTGACGCAAGGACCATTCAACAAGTAAAAATAAAATTGAAAAACATAGAAAATGGCGAAGCCATCATTCCTAGAACAAAGGTAGGAGACATAGAAATTCCCCAATGCCTAGCTCTAGTGAATAACTCTTATGCCCATGTTCATGTTATGAATCCGACCGAAAAACCTCTAGATTTTAGGCAAAACGAACCCATCATAGGCGAACCTGTCCTTGATAACCTTTTTCTTGAAAGCGAATCCACTGATCAACCTTCGGCTCCTAATCAGTCAAAAATTAAAACTAAACCTAGGCTAGACCTAACTAAACTACGGCTAGACCATATGAATGAGGAGGAGAAACAAGAAATTCTAAAACTACTAAAAGAATATTCTGACCTGTTCCATTCTGACGATCAACCTTTAACTTTCACTAATCACGTAAAGCACCACATACGAACTTCTGACGAGATACCGATTTACACCAAACCTTACAGATACCCGAACGTGTATAAAGACGAAGTTAAAAGACAGATTAACGACATGTTAAAACAAAAAATAATAAGACCTTCAAATTCCCCTTACAATGCTCCATTATGGGTAGTACCAAAAAAGATGGATGCATCTGGACGAGCTAAATATAGACTTGTCATTGATTATAGAAAACTAAACGAACGGACGATATCAGACAAATTCCCTCTACCAAACATCACGGACTTATTAGACAAACTTGGACGATGCCAATACTTTAGTACTCTTGACTTGGCCTCTGGATTCCATCAAATGGAATTAGATGAATCGTCAATCCCGAAAACTGCTTTCTCAACGGACACAGGACATTACGAATTTCTTAGACTCCCATTCGGTTTAAAGAACGCCCCTCCATCCTTCTCTCGCCTAATGAGCGATATTCTGAGAGGACTTCAAAATGAAATATGTTTGATTTATGTCGACGACATTTTGATTTACAGTACCAGTTTACAAGAACACGTCGAACGCCTTAGGGAAGTCTTCAAAAGGCTACGAAAATCAAACTTGAAAATTCAGCTAGATAAAACGGAATTTTTGCGTAAAGAAACGGGATTTTTAGGACACGTTGTTTCCGCTGAAGGAGTTAAACCAAACCCGGATAAGGTAGAGGCAATTGCAAAATTTCCTGTTCCTAAGACGAGAAAAGAAATAAAACAGTTTCTAGGACTTTTAGGCTATTATAGAAAATTCATACCCAACTTTGCTAAAATCACTAAACCTTTCACAGCCTGCTTAAAGAAAAATTCCAAAATCAACTATGATAGTCACGAATATTTGGAATGCTTTGACCACTGTAAAAACCTATTGATGAACTCACCAATTTTACAATATCCCCAATTTGACAAAGAATTTAACGTAACTACAGACGCAAGTGACGTAGCCGTGGGAGCCGTTTTGAGCCAATATAACGATCAAAAAGCGGATTTACCGATTCATTTTGCGAGTCGAACACTATGTGATTCTGAGAGAAAACTTTCAACAATAGAAAAAGAACTTTTAGCCATCGTTTATGCCCTAAAAACATTCCGCCCATATTTATATGGACGTAAATTCACATTGTTCACCGATCACCGTCCCCTTCAATGGCTTTTCAGTTTAAAAGATTGTTCATCCAAACTATTTAGATGGCGATTAAAATTAAGCGACTACGACTTCACTATTAAATATAAACCTGGATCTGCCAATCACGTAGCCGATGCACTATCTAGAATAGAACTGAACAACAGCGATAGTCCCCGACCTAGTACGTCAAATATAGATAACATTTTAAGCGACGAAGAGGCTATGCGCGAAATAATTACAGATTTCGACAATGACCCGAATGTTCGCGAAGTCGTAGACGAAATAATGGAAACCTATAGACGATCTAGGGAAGGTATCGAAAACGCTACCAATAGAGACAATCAGTCCCTCGCCGTCAACCTAGAATCGGCAGCGCCCGAACTAGATTCCGTTGATACAATACACTCCAACGCCGAAGGCAATACAGTCCTGACCATTCCAATTAAAGAAGGTATAGTCAACCATGGACTTAACCAAAATATTAATAAAACTCGTTTCGAATAATCCCAAAACTCCAAAAATTACAAAACCATTCGGAACTGAAACTCGGATAAATGTGGAATTTTCAAAAACCAATTTCAAAAATAATGTAATCGATTTTGTGAAGGAATATGTACGCCCACATATAGAATAGGTACTCCTTGTATTTCTATAATGATGATAAGGGAGAAATCTATCAAGAATTCGCATCCGTGATGATGAGCGTCTTTAGAGAGTCAACTTTAAAAATGACTAAGTACACTGATCTCGTACAGGATGTCCCTAACGAAGACGAAGTGGAAAACATAATTTCTAATTATCATATCGGGAAAACGAATCATAGAGGCATAACGGAAACATATGCAAAAATCAAACGCACATATTTCTGGCCGAACCAAAAAGGTACCATACAAAATTTTATCAACCGTTGCGAGACTTGTCTGGCTACAAAATACGACCGCGTACCCATTAAACCAAAATTTAATGTAACTCCAACACCCACGCGACCTTTCGAGATAGTACACATAGATAAGTTTACCTTAGATGGTGGCAAATTCCTTACCATCCTTGATGCTTTCTCGAAGTATGCTCAAGCATATCACTTAACCAGCAATTCAAGTCTTGACGTTGTAAAAAATCTGTTGACTTTCTTTACCCATCACGGTATCCCGAAAATGATAATATCCGATAATGGGGCAGAATTCGATTCGTCTCTAGTGAAAGAACTCCTGAACCTTCACAAAGTAGAAATTCATTTCATTTGTAGCCAAAATCCCAATAGTAACGGAGCAATAGAAAGGTTCCACTCAACCTTAATTGAACATATCCGACTCTTCAATAACCGATCCGAATTCTCCTGTGACTCCATGGTCACAAAAGTAAAATACGCCTTAATAGCGTATAACAATTCGATTCATTCGGTAACCGCTCTTACTCCTTTTGAAGTCGTTTATGGTCATATAGAACCAGGTAGCCCCCTCGAAGCAGATTTAGAACGAATAATGCTAAACGATTACACCTCGAAACACAAGGACCGAATAGCCAGGTTATATTCCGAAATTCATAATCGCAGTTCCCGAACAAAAGAAAAAGCCATCAATAAAGCTAACGAAAATAGAGAGATTATACCAGATATTCCCGAAACCATATTTGTAAAAAACAAACAATTCATGAGCAAAACAAAAAATAAATATAGTAAGGAAACTTTGGACAAATTGGATGTAGATAAGAAAACGGCAGACATCGTTCCTCGTCATCACAACACCCAAAAGAAAATTCATATTTCCAACATCAAACGACCCAGGAAGTTAGGTACTAAACAAACTCCAGAATCCTCAGAAACCTCGGATGACTCAGACATAGATTCAGATCCAGACTCCCCCCCTCACGGACCTTGGAAATCAAAACAGCATTTTGGTCCTAGAAAATAAACTATAGAATGTAATTCCGTCTTACGTCATTACAGGTTATTGCTTACAACTGCAGCCCTCTGTGCAGAGGTCAACAACCTCAATAGAAGTGGAGGAATAATCCCAATCGACCTGGGACCTGCCAAATTAGAGGAGACAGAACATGTACTAACCCACTATTACGAACTAACTGGAATCTATACAGAAGTCGACAATTTAAATTCCAACTATTCCTCTCTCGTACGACTAACCCAAAATTCTCGCAAACTCCATGACAAACTCGACGAATATTGTTCATTCTTCAAACATGTACAAATGCTCGTTGAACAAAAAATTTCAAACATAAGACTTCACGGAGAAACCAGACAGAAACGAGGACTGATCAATGGTTTAGGAACTGTTATTAAAGCAATCACTGGAAATTTAGATAATGATGATAAAGAAAAATTCGACAACATTATTAACGATATCGATAAGCGCAATAAGAACCTTCAAACGAAGTTCTCTCAACAGTATTCCGTGGTTAATCAACTTATCACCAATTACAACAAAACCCTCCAAACCATTCAATTTAATAGCGACCAAATAAAACATAAATTTGCGGAAATAAATACTATCGTAAACTCATTTGATGGTCAAACACTTATCTACAAAGATATAATGTATCATCTTCAAACATCCATGAATCTCATCCTCAATCTGCTGTCAGAAATCGAAACATCAATCACCTTTTGTAAACAAGGCATTTTACACCCTAGTATCATAAGTACTCACGTTCTGGAAATCGAATTACAAAAGTTGTCACTAAATCTAACTGATCTGCTGACCTATGAGTCCTTAATTAGAGTACAATGTAACATTCGTAGCAACAGAATTGTGTATTTCCTCACACTACCAGTTTACAAAAATGTTGATTATCATTTGTACTATTTATACTCCACACCTTGGCGTGTCAACGAAGAATACACTACAGTAATACCTAAATTTAAATATCTATTGAAGAATGGTAATGAGATCCTTCCACTATCCGATCGTTGTATTTTTAATGAGCAATTTTATTGCAATGTGGAATTGTTATCACAAGCAAATGCTTTTTGTGAACGTAACATCCTGTCGAATGGCTCCACGAGTACTTGTCAATTTACGAAAATATCAATTGCAACAAATTACATATCTATCGTCCCCGAAACCAACCAATTATTGGTAGTTTTTCCTCAAGAGGACCAACTACAGATTAAAAGTTCAGATAAATCGGAAACACTCACCCTACAAGGTATCCATCTCGTCAACCCCAACTCTGACTCAGTTTATTATCACGACAAATTAATGTCATCAAAACTTACCAGTACGGGGAGTCCCACTTTGTTAAGCATATCTACCCCGAAATTTGATTCCCTTAACTTCACTCACATGTCTATGCGTTTTGACGACATCAACCTCAAAAACTTAGACAACTTTCATTTAAACTTAAACCCTTTTGACAACGACCAAGATGGTCTTAATTGGTACCCCTCCATATTGCCTAGCATATGGACTATAATACTCTACGTATTAATATTGTCACTGTTCGGGTACACAATCATAAATTATAGACAGAAATGTGGGAGAGCCAAAATAACAAATCAACCTGCATAAATCCCCTTGACCTAATATTATAATTTATGTAAATTTTTTGTAATCTCATTTTTTTTGTAATCTCTTTCTATGTAATTTTTTTTTGTGTTTTCAAAATATGTTTTATGTGTTTTATGATGTTTAATGATTGTATGATTGATGACTATGATGTTTTATGATTCTTTATTTTATGATTTTTATAATGTTTTATGATGTTTCTTGTAAATGTTTTTATGATGTTTTTATAATGTGTGTTTATAATTGTAACTCAAACTCATCGATTGTAAAATTTTCTTTAAAAATTTTTTTGAAAAATTTTTTTGAAAAATTTTTTTTTGTAAAATAATTGTAACTCAAACTCATCGATTGTAAAATTTTTTTTTAACAAAACAAGGAACACGGAGCGAGTTAACTTAACGAAACCAATAAACTTGAATCCCTAACACTTCAATTTAAAACTTATGAACTTAAAATTTCACTTCAACTCAACTTTAAAATTTCATTAAACTCATCATTTCCAATTTGAGAAAACTTCGCGAAAAATTTTCTCTGCAGTTTTCGACTTGGGGAGGGAGGTGTTATAGTACCAAAACCGCTGATCTATCTTTATTTCTGCTGAATCAGCCCACCGAGGCTATATAAGCTTGATTCCCCCACCGTTCGAGTCAGTTTCGTTGCTCCGCTCGTACGCTACGTATCTCCGTTCCGTTTTCCTTAGTTAAACTTGTGTTCCGTCGGTTCCAAATAAAGAAAGTGCTTTTTAAAAACTCTTTTCTCTCGGCACCCGACGTAACTATGTAATTAAAAAATTATACATCAGTGTTTATTGAAGTTGTATAACTGTATATTTATGAATTCAGACTAAATACATCTTTGTATACTCATGGCATTTGTTCATATGCTCTTTCACAGATTCAAGGACAACTGCAAATTGCTGACAGGCAAATGTGCTGGTTCGTCCTGTACACCAAGAGCGAACCGTTCATTCATGTTGAACAAATCGAGAGGGACAACCCGTTTTGGGATGTTGTGATGGAGGAAAAACTGACTGTTTTCTACATGAATTGTATCCTCCCGGAGTTAGTGGATCCTCGCGTCCCACGCTCCATGGACATTAGAGATCCTCAATATATATTGGGGCAGAAAGTATGTACCAATAGAACTTCCTACGTGCCTACATACTGTTTATACTAGTAGCTAGTTAGCTAGATGGGTTGCGGTGTAGACTGTAAATAGTGCTATACCTACTGCGAGTAATTCCAGTGTTATCAACACGTCCAGCTAACTCAGTAGTACCCATGTAACTCAGAACCGTAACAGCCCAAGATAACTAATACCACTTGCACCGAATTTGAGAGTTAACAAAAATAGGGCGTTGCTTCTATTAGAAACTCCCCTCCGCATAGCAAGAGGATAAAACAAAGGAATTGTTAAATACTGTAAAAACTAAAAATTTTTAAATAACACAAAATAATTTCATAACATGAAACTTTCATAACTGAATATTGCTGAGCATTGCAGCAAAAATATATTCGCGAACTCTTAGAATTCGCAGTCTTAGAACGTTCTAAACCAGATTTGAATCTTTTTTTTTTTCTCGTGGGTGGTCTACACCCTCTTGAATCAATTCTAAGAGGGAGTCCTCCTATTAACAGAGCCTTAGTTACATGACCTAGGTTTAGAGAGACTTCCTAAAAAAGACACAGCTCTTCCGGAATATGAAAATTTTTGTTGAGTAATGCTTGCATCACAGGCACGTCACTATTAATGGATTTTATATAATTTTGGTAGATTGAAAATGAGAGGAAAAAGCAAAATACATGACTTCCAGCATGTAATTTGAAACTCACGACATATTTTCCAAAACTAGACCAAATTCATAATTGAACAAACAAATGAACAGGAAAATCTGATGAGAATAGTTGAAACATCATGATTTATTACCACTACCCTCTCCATTCACCCCGTTTTTATCTAGTTACCTAGTTACTATCTACTCGCAACTTTTCGTTGACTTCCAACAAAGAAAGTGTGACACATCATTTGACGGAAGCAGGACGGTTGATCACCTTATTTAAATGTACATAAGTTATTTTATGTGGTATAGGTAGGTAAGTAGGTACATACATTCATCATCAAAAACTTGAATAACAATGAACTTCAATTGTGAATCAAACTGTAGAGGTATCAGCTGTTGGTGCGCGGCCATATTGCTCGATATCATTGTTATCACTAATCTGAGATTGGCAAGTGTAACTGGCCGGGGCTTGGGAGATTAACCTCAAGCCACCTCGTTAGGAGTTTAAACTCGTAAAGATGTATGGTGAAAGACGATTAGCTGGAATCTCCGTTATTTGTTAATCTTTTCTAACTTAAACTCGTTTATGTTGTTGGTGAAAGTGGCCCTTAGTAAATTTTGCAGAAAAACAAATTTTATGATTGTATTTGTAATATTAAAAGTTGAAGATCCATTTTTTTTTCTATGCTTCATTCCTTGTTTCCTTCCATTAATATCGAGTCCAAGAAAATCCAGAGAAACTATTCAAAGTGATATATTTAATTAAATTTTGGATACAGGTTTTGGCGCAAAACGTTCAGAAAAATCATTTTTACATTAGTTTATTTGGAAAATAAAATACATAATTTCTTCATAAAAAACGTTGCTTTAAAAAACAGTGTTTCGAAAACGTTTACAAACTTTCTTATATAAGAATAGAGAAAAATAAATTAGCTTATTACTATGTTTATTAAAACATAGGAAGGTTAAGTAGGAACATCTGTTGGAAAAAATTCTTAAATCTCTTAACAAGGAATCCTATACTTAGTCTTTGTTTGAGATGGTTATTCATACTCTCATCATCACTTTCATTATCATTATTGACTGTCACCTTTTTTACGTTTGTTAGGTAGGTACATATCATAAAAATGTTATTACCTAAAAACTTCGGGTGTCTCTGTTCCTTCTGAATCACAATTTCTCTAAAAAAAAAAAAAAACTTAAAAAAGAAGGGTATACCGAATCCCCTTCAAAAAAATATTCATAAAAACCTCGCTTAAAATCTCAGTAGGGTAAAAAAATCACAGTTTCGTCCTCACTATCACTATAGGTAATGATCATCTCATCATCACTTTCAGGATTATTATCATTACTTTCACCATTTACATCATAGTTAGTATCACAAAAACGTCTTTATAAAAATCAAGGTCTGTAGGGTCCTTGTGACCCATGGTAATAAAAAATTTTCTAATACCTTCCAGTTTTTTATCATTAATATGATTAATTGCGTTTTTATGTGGTTGTATTGGCCTTTGCACCAAATCGAAACGGTGCCCTTTTTCCAAACAAGAAGCGCTAAATGACAGAAAAATCGGCCTCTGATCGGCCGAAGCTGGAAGTCAGGTTTTTACACAAAACTTCAAATGGAGATATCTGGTTTTGCCAGCAATCCAGACTTTCGTTATTAGTTTACGGTGAGATATGTCAGGTTTTGGACTGAAAACGCTTTACTTAGCTATGGGAAACCATTTCAAGAACATGTTTCCCGATCAAAATCTCATTTTTTCAAAAAACGGATACGTCAGATTTTGGAAACAAACTCCTCATGTGTGTGTGTGTGTGTGTGTGTGTGTGTGTGTGTGTTATAATAAATCGCCTCTCCCATTGTAAAGCTGCTGTCTCCCATTGTAAAGCTGCTGACGTAGGCTTCACCCATACAGACGCTAATGAAATGATACAAGCGGGTCCACCGAGCTCAAGGCTTCAGTCTCTCTCTTCTACTCAGTCCCGTGTGTTCCTTAGTTCCCTGTTAAACTTCCCTCTCAATAAAGTTAGCTTTTTTAAAAAGCCTTTTTCGAATAAACTCCCCATCACTGGTGCAGTCGGTAGGACCTTGAGTGAACCTAAACTTCCCGAGAGAACATCGTGAAGTTTCCAGGAACCAAGAAGGACCCGCAGCTACCCACAGGAGGACGCAAAAAGGACCCGGCAGACACATTTCACGAAGAGAGGACCACCGTGAGTTAACCCCAGTTTAATTTAACCATTGAATATTCCCCAAATCGGATCGAGAACAAGCATACTTCTCCAATCCACCAAGTGAAGAGAATATTCACTCTCCCGCCTATACCTATTAACCGTCAAAAATCCCTATTCGTAATTTTCTTATAAATTCGAATCAATTCTATTTTTTGGAAAGTTCGTTTCCGAACTCATTGAATAATTTGGCATTGTCACAAGTATAGTCGAAACCCAAAAATCATTATTGTGATCTCGCTCGAGAGACACAAATATCTCTCCATCATCTCAAGGAATCTCTTGAAAGCATTCTTTCTCTGAAAACCTCAGGAAAATAATATCTGCAATCGCAATTCTGTATACCTACGACTTCTCCCCGTCACCTGACGAGAACCTAACTTGCAGACCGCATTACTTATCTGCACACTTGCAACCGCTCGTAATCAAATACGAAGGGCTCTTTGACTCGTCGATGTTCTCCCGACGTTATCTTTACCAGGAACTCCCGGCTAGCCGACGACGATCTCACAGCCGTGACCTTCCAATTACGAATTAAGATATTCAATTTTAATTTTTCATATTAGGTATACGTTTTTATGTGCATGAATTATTATTGAAAATTGTGATATTGTTTGTATCTTGTAATTTCTTGTATGACAGCTGCAAATTATCATAACTGGAATCCCATTAATTGAAATCAAAGCATTCTGAAGATCGAGTCGATTCACCTAACGAAATTTGGTCTGAAAAGTCCAAATCAAAAATCCTAAAACCCCCGAATTGTCAAAATTCCGAAACATAACAAAAAATTTCCCCACACCAGTTTCCCCTGGCTTGATTTAACACTTTTCCCCAGAAACTTTCCAACGATACCAGAAATGAATCCCTTAGACGGCATTACAGGAACAAACCAGAATGTCCAAATCCAAACCACCGACTACGTTGGTATTATAAACACTCAAACAGCACAAATTGGCCAACTGACCTCCGTGATTCAAGACTTACTAGTAAACCAAGTAATAACACCCAAAGAACAGAGGACAAACGACCAACCCGTTCTGAGAAAAGAACATATAGGTAGATTTGATCCCAAATTTCAGTGGAATCCCCGAAACGCTGAATCACTTCCTAGAGGTAACCCAGTAAATTCGTACCAGATTTTTCAATCAAGGTGATCCCCTGGATTTCCCAAACGCAATGATCATAAACGCAATCAAAATCAGCATCTGAAAAAATCTTCTCAGCAAACCTGACAACATACAACCAAATAAGACAGGCCCTGATTGAAACCTACACAGACCGTAGGGACGATATCACCTTACTGATCGAACTGGTTGCTTTGAAACACTGTGACGGAGAATCACCCTTCAAATTTCATGACAGGATAACCAAAACCTTGAACCTCTTGATCGCATATCTTCAAACCCACGATGTCCCAAATCAAGACATCCTTATTGCGAATTACAAATTGGATTTGGTAGCACTTCGCTGCTTCTTGCTACAACTAAGGGAACCCCTTGGTGGCATCCTGAGGACGAGACAGCCCGCCAATTTAAACACGGCCCTATCATGGTTAACTAAAGATTACCAGATGTTAGGTACCAACTAGAGTAGAGCCCCTCAAATTCAAAATTCCACACAAAATAGATCGTTCAACCAAAATAATAGATCCAATCAAAACTTCTCGCGACCGTCACCGAACTCTTCGCAGAAAACCCACAACCCATCAGGTTTTAAACCTAATCACAGTTATTCAAATCAAAATTATTCGAACCAGAGTCGGAACTCAAATAACCCGAGACCAGCCCCCTCAGGCACACACTTCGAAACCGAACTCAGACCCTCAGCCTTCGAATAAAAAAACTAACGCACCGCCACCCACGAGACAGAACGTATCTTAGAACGTACCTTACCCTTGTAACCCGACAGGAAGACCAACTCCTATGTCGTGACGAATATCAAACCCAAATTTTAATAAAATTGAAGCGACGGAGAGACAACCTGACGACACCAACGAAATTTGTGAAGAAACGTATGTGGAAGAAACGACTTACGAGACAGACACTTATCAACCCGTAGAAACCGAAAACGAATTTGCTAACTACCATTTTTTAGAGGAAAGCAATCCAGAATCCCCCGATACGACTTGATGAATTTAAATAAGAGAACAATCAGCGAACTCCCGTACATTCACCTACCAAAATTAAACCTGGAAATACTAATAGACACTGCAAACACAACAAGCTACGTAAACCCAGAAATCGCGGAATATTTCTTTTCAGATAAACTCAGACCAGAACCATTTTTTGTCAGAACTGCCCACGGTTCTTCGCAAGGCAGCCACACTACTTAGCGCCGTGACGTTTTGACGTTTTCAAACAAAAAACCCTAAACCTAAAATTCAATATCTTTAAATTCCACGACAAATTCGAACTTTTGATAGGAATGGACAACTTAAAAGCCGTAAGAGAAAAGATCGACTTAGATGAAGACTATCTTCTCACCCCGTACCTACCTAAACATCCCACTGAAATGCCTAGGCTCTGATCATGCGGAAACCCACATAGTAGATGCCAGATCCATCCAACAAATCAAAATTAGAGTCAAAAACCTTGAACAAATAGACCGTACCTTTTCGGCAGAAAATTTAAGATTCATACCGAACAAAAACAATGGCTGTCAAATTACAATGGCTGTATTCCATTAAGGAACCTGGCTCCAAGTTATTCAGATGGCGCACTAAACTTTCAGCCTATGACTTCGACATCGTTTACAAGAAAGGAACGTCGAATTCCAACGTTGACGCCCTTTCCCGTGTCGAACTACTCAATAATAACGAGGACGAGCCCATTGAAGCTGACAAGGCCGTCGACGTATTTTTTGAAGCCCTTACTCCGAAATCCCTTCTCCGCATAACAGACAAAGACGTAGAAACTCCCGCTTCCATAATTTTAAATTTTGACTCCGAGAATGATGACGAAGAATTTAGCAATTTCCAGTACAACCCTGGTAGCCCAATACACTCAAATACTATAGGTCATGCAATTGTAGCAATTCCCATTAGAGACGAACCCGTCAATAATTGTAACCACAAGTCATAATCAACCTTGCAAAACTCCCAATGAAAGACCCTGTCAAAGTTGAAATTTTTTTTGAAAACAGGACTAGAATCACCGTTCACTTAAATAAACATACCCTGGAATCTGATACCATCAAATTCGTGAAAGAGTAGATTCTACCTAAAATCAAATACGGAATTTAATTCACAGAGGACAGACGAACAGTTTACAAATATCATGACATAGTATGCATGCGCAAACGTGAATTTCTCGTGACGTCGATTTCTGATCATCTGTTTGTCTGATTTCGTTGAAAATCGGTAGGTAGTTGGTTTAAGTTCTAGAAAAATGCCCCATAAATTATATCGCGATTGTTGGAGTAACAACTATTGCGCATGTGCGAAACTAACACCGATTGACACAGGCAAAACTTCGATTCTAATGGAACAGTGTTGATGACATTTTCTGGGATTTTGCAAGTTAGCTTCTAGACGGTCCCCTATAAATTTCATTGCCGTCAATTAAATATCAGTCTGTGCGCATTTGCACACGTTAATTTCTTATACCATCGACTTCTTGTCATCTATTGGTCCAATTTCGTATAAACTCGAGAGGTTGTTGGGTCCAGTATCATGCCCTTTGTATTTTATTGATTTTGGTTGAATAATAGGTACATAACTATTGCGCATTTGCAAAACCAATATTGGATGACTCTCCGAGAATAATGAATCGATTTTGATGAAATTTTCAATTATTGTGTGGGTTAACCTTTAGACAATTTCCGCTCATACAAACGTCAATTACAGCCCTTTTTTTTTTTTTTTTTTTTTTTTTTTTTCGTGATTTATTTATTGCAACTGAAACATATACATCTCATCTAGCAATATTACATTTCATGTTAGGCTCACTAAGGGGGGAGGTTTACAGCAAAACCTGGCCCATACTTGTATCAAGTACAGTTAAAAGAACACTGGATTACACTTGCACTATTTGCACAGCACAGTTAGGTCCAGAGGTTTATTTCTCTTGAGTCGCCGAAGTTCTCCTTCGTTGTTTAAAACGTTGAGCATCTCCAGGTTCTCGTGTTTGTGGAGGCGATGTTCGTGCTTCCTTGCATATTTGGCGATAATTTCGGTGACCGTTTCTACCCTCAAGTCTCGATGAATATCATCATTCCGCATGAACCAGGGGGCCTGAACTATACTTCTCAGTATTATATTTTGTCGGGTTTGGATTGTTTTAATATTTGATTTTTTCGCACAACCCCAAAGCTGAATCCCATAGGTCCAGATAGGGCGCAGTATCTGTTTGTATATGAGTAATTTATTGTGTAGTGAGAGATGGGAGTTCCTTCCCATCAACCAGTACATCTTTCTGAACTTGATTTTTAGTTCCTGATTCTTTTTTTCAATGTGATATTTCCAGTTAAGTTTGGAATCAAGGTGCATCCCTAAGTATTTTACAGTGTCAGAGTATGGAATTTTATTTGAGTTGATCTCAACTTCTGGGGCTATGATTTTTCTATTAGTAAAGTTGATATGCACTGACTTTGTTTCATTTAGTTTCATTCTCCACATCTTGGTCCAATTGACAACCTTGTTAGTGGACGTCTGTAGATTGCGAGTTGCAGTTTCAGCGTCATCTCCAACAGAGAGGATGGCAGTATCATCTGCAAAAGTAGCTACAGTTGTGTTTTCCTGTTGTGGAAGATCTCGTGTGTACAGCAGGTAAAGTACTGGGCCCAGGACACTGCCTTGCGGTACCCCTGCTTTTATAGGCTTCAAGACAGAGTACTGGTCACCCTGCTTTACCCTGAAGTGTCTGTTCGCTAGGTAGGATTTTAGGAGTAAGTAAAACTGTTTTGGGAGATCCCTGTGCAGTTTATACTCAAGTCCCTTGTGCCAGACCTTGTCAAATGCCTGGGCCACGTCCAGGAAGATACTGGCACATATTTTTTTACCTTCTAGAGCCTTTTCTATCATGTTAGTGATTCTATGAACTTGATCTAGCGTAGAGTGGCGTTGCCTGAAACCGAATTGGTGGTCTGGTATCAATTTTCTGTCTTCAATAATTGGTTTAAGCCGTTTGAGCAACAATTTTTCGAACAGTTTTGATAAGACAGGGAGGAGGGATATGGGTCGGTACCCCGTCTTCTCATTTGGTGATTTTCCTGGTTTGGAGATCATTATGACTTCCGCTACTTTCCACTGGGAAGGTACATGTCGTAACCTGAACGTGGCGTTGATGATATGAAGTAGTTTTGTTATAGCCTTTTCAGGGAGCTCTTTCACAATTCGACCGGTTATCAGGTCATAGCCTGGGGTCTTTTTAGGATTAATGTTGCCCTTAATTTCATCTTTGAGTTCTTTTAACGTAACGGGCCGAATATCAAGCTCATCCGTTTTTTCTATCAGTGTTGCGTTTTCTTCAGGTGTCTGCACTGGAAGAGGTTGAAAAGTTTCATAGAGATGATCTGCAAAGAGTTGAGCTTTCTCTCGGTTACTTCTGGCCCATGTCCCGTCATCCTTTTTGATTGGAGGAGAATGAACTTTAGGTCTATTTATATTTTTGGTTACCTTGTAGAGGGAGTATTCGGTGTCTTTCTCTGCAGTTAGGTTACTCAAAAAATGTTCAACTGATTGGTTATCTATTGATCTAATAAGATATTTAAGTTTGTTACCGAGTCTATTAAGAATAGTTTTGTTTTCAGGGGTTCTGTTATTCTTCCATTTCCTTCTGGCTTTACGTTTGGCGCACAGGAGATCCCTTACTTCTAACGGATATGATTTCGAATTAGTGTCATAGTTACAGTTTTGGTTTATTGGGGTACATAACCAGGCTGCCCCATAAATTATATCGCGATTGTTGGAGTAACAACTATTGCGCATGTGCGAAACTAACACCGATTGACACAGGCAAAACTTCGATTCTAATGGAACAGTGTTGATGACATTTTCTGGGATTTTGCAAGTTAGCTTCTAGACGGTCCCCTATAAATTTCATTGCCGTCAATTAAATATCAGTCTGTGCGCATTTGCACACGTTAATTTCTTATACCATCGACTTCTTGTCATCTATTGGTCCAATTTCGTATAAACTCGAGAGGTTGTTGGGTCCAGTATCATGCCCTTTGTATTTTATTGATTTTGGTTGAATAATAGGTACATAACTATTGCGCATTTGCAAAACCAATATTGGATGACTCTCCGAGAATAATGAATCGATTTTGATGAAATTTTCAATTATTGTGTGGGTTAACCTTTAGACAATTTCCGCTCATACAAACGTCAATTACAGCCCTAATTCGCATTTTAGCATGTATACACATATATTAGATACTGTTATATTTTGCATTCAATCATTTCGACTCGTCCTTTGTTCTTCATTTAATCAACTAATTTTATACGTTCAAGTTACAATATCTGAGGAAGCTATACTGCCCATTTTTTTCAGTTTGCCAATAGGTATTTATAGAAAATGAAGCTATTGCAATCCCTCAAAAATTTTTAAATCAAAATTTTCTTACTTGAAATCCGTTTTGAGACATTCTGAAACAAATCAGGTATAAAAGATATATATATATATATATATATATATATATATATATATATATATATTTGTGTGTGTGTGTGTGTGTTTGTCATTTCAGACGGTAACTCTCCTTAGGATTGAGATAAAATTCCGTACTTGCACCAAAAAATCAAGCTTTCCAAACGAAATGATGAGTCCGTCAGCCAGTTTTTGAGCACATTAAATTAAATTGGTCAAATTACAAAAAAAAAATCACTAAAAATGGGTACAAACGGCTTAAATCGTTGAAAAAAAAAAAAAAAAAAAAAAATTAAATTATACATATATAGTATATGTATATATTTATATATATATTTATTTATTTATATTTATATATTAGCAGACTTCAAGTCAAAAGAAGTTTATCAACGATGAGAACATTAAAAAATTCAAACACAAATTTATACTGAAAAATTTACATAGGTACATTTCATTAATATTTACCAAAAATAGGCAAACCTGCAACATAAGCTGAGAATCCAAAATATTTTTTGAATCGCAGAATATTATTAAGAACCAGTTTTTTGTCGTAAAATTGGTAGTTAACAATTCCTTTCTACTCAAGGTGCTCAAATTTCATAAGAATGTATCCATAATTTAATACGATAACTTACAAAAAATAAATGGAATCCATTAAAAATAAATGTATCCATTATTTAATACGATAACTTACGAAAATTCGCTCATACGATCATGCTGCATGATTGGAACTTTTTTTCTTGTCATATACATATGAATATACAAGGTGTTAGAAACACTTTTGGTTGAGGATCTTCAAGGGATCGACTCTACTACCGATTTCCCACAATTCGGTGGGAACCAATTCGGCTTCGGTGGGATATTTTAAAACGCTTCGTTTTCGAGTAAAGTCATAAAAAAATGGACATGAGCACACCGGTGGAAAAGCGCGTGAATTGAAAATTGTATAATTTTTACGAAATCAATAAATGTTTCAATTCGCTGTACACCCTTTGGAAAATCAATTTACCGTATTTGTAAGCTTTTTCATAATTTCAGCTTTTCAACGGTACCTATAGTAAAATTTGCAATTACTTTGTCAATTAGGCGAGAAAATTATGTCTTAATGTTAACAAACGGCGGTTTTTCAAGGGGATTGATTTTTTTTTTTTTTTTTTTTTTTTTTTTTTTTTTTTTTTTTTTTTTTTTTTTTTTTAATTACGAGTTTGGGGTCGGAACGTATTTTTTCACGCTGAAAAGAAAGGAAATACTTGCGATATCCCTAAATCCATTATAATCATGTTTTACTCTTTAACCCACAAAGTCTTGTTGTTAAGGGGAAAACTGTATAATTATAGTGTAAAACCCGGTTCATGAACTTCGTGAAACAGTAATAGTCTGAAGGAAAATTTTACGCTCTTTTCATAGATGTGCGGATTAGCGAAGTTTTGTCGAAAATTAATCACGACACCTTCAGTTTGTGTGACAAAAGATTAAATGTATTCGTTCGAAACTGCTGGGTAAGTACCCTTTATGGCTTTCAATAATATCTAACAATATAATGCAGTTGGGAACGTACGTACCTACACAACATTAATTTCGTTCGCTTGCCAATATTACTTTATAGGTTCCTACTCGAACGGTCTCTACCCAGAAGGTCTAAAACCGTGAGATAAGTCATATCGTGCGTGTGGGCGATAAGATATAAATTTGTAATCGCAAAGAAGAAAGTCAACTACCTATGTAGGTGCCTTCCTATACTCACTTATAGTCATGATAATATTTTGCTCATATAAGTATACCTACATTCCGTATCTACTGCACCTTCTATCTGTGTTCCACCAACAGTTACTTGATATCAACTCAAATAAATGTATCCAACTCTGATTCAAATGAGGTAAGATTACAAAATGTACACATTTAAGTTATTGATAAAGTTTGGCAAAGTAAATCCATTTCATAGCTCCTTGAAATTAAATCCGTGAAAAAAGTCTACCAAGTTGGGTGGGCAGTGTAGCTTTCTCACATATTGTAATATGGACGTTTAGAATTAGTTTAAGAACAAAGTGAGAGTCGAAATCATTGAATGCAAAATAGAACAGTAATATACGTTTGGACATGATAAAATGCAAAATGGAGTTATAATTCATGTTTCCGCATGCGCATAGATCCCATCAATTGGTTGTATATTGTCGAGAGGTTATCCCGCACAATCCTTGAAAATGTCATCAGAATCAGCCCATTAGCATAGGAGTGTCAACCAATATTAGTGATGCGCATGCGCATTAGTTATTACTGAACCAATTGCGATATAATTCATAGTGCATCTTCCTGGATCATATATGTATAACTACACCACGAGTTTGAATGAAATCGGACATAGATAATTTGAAATCGATATTATAAGAAATTCACGTTTGCACATGCGCAACGACTACTATCGATCCAACGGCAATGAAACTTATAGGATTTAATTTAGGAGCTCACCCGCACAATTCCTGAAAATTTTATAGAAATCGGTCCTTCAGTCTCTGAGTTTTGCGTGTGTCAATAATTTTAGTTTTTAATTGCGCAATAGTTATTACTCAACCTATAGCGATATAGTTCATAAGGCATCTTCCTGGAACGTATGTCCTACTACTCTCCAAGTTTAAACGGAATCGGACATACACATCATGAGAAATCTACGAGATAAAAAATTCACGTGAAATTTGTAGGACATCCCTAACCCGCACCAAGCCTGAAAATTTCATCTAAAAAGTTGCAGTCATGCAGCATGATCTTGTGAGCAAATTTTCGTAAGTTATCGTATTATGTTACATTGTATTAAAATTTGAGCACTTTGAGAGCAAAGAAATTGTTCACTACTAATTTTATGGCCAAAAAACTCCTTCTGACTATTATTCTAATTCAAAAAATATGTTGGATATTGAGGTGAAAGGAATAGCTACAAGTGTCTCTTTAGCTGGTTTATTTCAGAATGAATCACATGACTTGAGTAAGTACTATTTATACTAGATCTAAGGACCTTTACAGCCAATAGGAAGCCATGTTATTGTGACCAATAGGAAAACCTCCCTTGGAGGGCTAAACTACCCCCACAGAACATGGGCTGGCTATATCACCATTCTCCCCTCAAATCAAGCGTATCCTCAATACTATATAATTACAACTTGTAACGATGATATTATGCCCTAAATTATAATAGAATTTTGTCACAAAAATTATTATATATACCAAGGAAATGCAGTTTGCTTAATAAATGTATGTTCCGTTTCACAATACTTACTTTTAATCCTAAAATAATACAAAAATTATCAAATATAACTAGGAAGTGCAATTGATTTAATAAATCCCTGTTCAATCATACTAAACCTTACTTTTGTTCCTAAAATACATTTTCTTTTTCCTTCTCTCTCTTTTTTTGTTGTAATTTTAAAAATATAGTCTTAGGTATCCGTATGTGCAAAACCATATATTAACAATGCTTTCCTAATACCATAATCATTGCACGTTTGGATCATTTCCGTAATTTTTTACTAGGTACATACTAAATAATAACAAGAAATCACGTATTTACAATACTGATAACATACATATATTTAAAAAACCTGAAAGACAAGTATTAAATGTTCATGGACAATACTTGCACAGACTAGCAGTGGCTCCCTCAGCACTATGGAAAGACTATACTGGTTGTACGGAATCGCTAAGGCTTGGTGGACAATTCACTCATATAAACTAACCCTGACCTAGTGCGAGAGGGAGCTATTAAGGATGGTAAAGTATTATTTTGCTTAAGAGTCGGTGTGTCCGTACTGATAGGCGGCGGTAACATATTCGTCAACTTTTCCTGAAGGGGTAGTGAAGTCTGTAAAATTTCCCTCCGAGTCCTTACCTGCGAACGGTTGTATGGTAAGTATTGGTTTCCAAATTAACCACTTTTACAAGAGAAGGCGAACGCAGCTCTAAGTGGTGCCATCCTGTACCTTTACAATCGCACGGATGTAGATTTGCGAGAATGTGTAAAAAGCAGGAAGTGTGCAGAAGCTGTAGGTGTTTTTTCTTCTATAAACGCGCGAAAATAACCAAGATGTGGTCGTTTTTCGGCTCTTTTTTGCTTATAAACGCACACAGTAACAATACATGATGCTGCTTGGTAGTTTGTAAAAAAGTGGGGGGGGGGGGGGGGGGGGGGGGGGATTGGTCGTGATCTATTTTTCGTCTAAAAACGCAGAAAACTAGCCAAGATATGTTTTTTTTTTTGCGCTGCTAAAACCCCGGAAAAAGTAGCTTTTTTGTTCAGAAACGCATACAGTAACAATACATGAGGCCTGTATTGTAGTTAGTATAAAAAATCACTTGGACAGACTACGAGAAAATGCGTGATTTTTCCGCACTCAGGTGGTGGCAAGTATACAACAACCATATATATCGGCTAGTTTCGCGCGTTTTTAGATGAAAAACAGCTCACTTGAGCAGGTTTTTTTTTCTTCCTTTTTTACTAACTACAAAGCAGCATCATGCATTGTTACTGTGTGCGTTTATAAGCAAAAAAGCTACTATTTCCGGGTTTTTAGTGCCGAAAAATGACCTCATCTTGGTTATTTTCGCGCGTTTTTAGACGGAAAAACACCTACAGCTTCTGCACACTTCCTGCTTTTTACACATTCTCGCAAATCTACATCCGTGCGATTGAAAAGGTACAGATTGACACTATTGCTCTATTTTGTTTGCCTTTGCCCATTTAGCTGGTTTTTGATGAGGATATAAAAGTGCCCATACCGGACTTCCTACCTCAAAATCCTCGGTCAAGCTCGTAAGTTCCTGCAGCATTGCCTACCCCAGAATGTGTTAATAAGGATACTGCGTATCTAGGGTGGAAGGACAATAAAACTAGCATTGGCGCCGGACCTGTTGTTACCGAGGGGGTCGCTTCATAAGAAGCCAAAGCATCCTGCAAAGCCATTTGGAGGGGTGCAAGAGGAGAAGCTAAGGAAGCCTTACGTAAGGAAACTTTCAGTGTGTATACAAATCTTTCTGCTTGTCCATTGGACTGGGGGCTGTACTTGAAAATGGTGGCCCATTGTCACAAACTAGGGTTGTGGGGGTACCAAAACGTGAAAAATCTGGTGTCTGATAGACACCAGGCCACTATCTTCATTCTCCCAACCCCAGGATGGTGTAAAATTGACAAAATTCGGGGTCGTAAGGCTGCTGGGGCTATGACCCTATCATTATAAAATAGACAATTTAAATCATAAAACAGTTCCAGGTGAATATCAAAGTATGGTTTCAACACCGAATCTGGGATTTGAATTGGCCATCGGGTCTGGACATACTTGGGAAAGTACTGGGTCACGTGGAACTTCTGCAGCCATCTCAGTTAAGGGAACCGAAGGTAATAAAATGTGTAAGAAATAACATTCGCCCACTTCCACCTCGGTTAAAAGAGGGAGGCGCGAGAGCGTGTCGGCAGGGGGAATAGATGTCCCTCTTTTATGGACTGTAGTGTAGGAATAAGTAGACAGAATTTCAGCCCAACGAACCATTCGAGATGAGGTCAGAGAAGATTGATTTTAAAGGGAGGTGGTCAGTCTGAATGTCAAAATGCCTACCATATAAAAATTTGGGGAGTCTAGTTAGCCCAAAAATGACTGTCATATGCTTCCTTGTGTAATTGGGAATAATTTCTCTGGGCTTGGTTTAGGGTTGCCGATTTGAAAGTAATAGGAAGTAGATCATCGCCTGATTTATGACAGAGAACCGACCCACCCCAACAGAACTAAAATCGACTAACAGTACAACAGGCAATGATGGGTCAAACAGACTAACCTAGTTTTTTCGGATAGTAAATTTTTGGCTGCCTCAAAGGATTGCTGGTGAATTGAGGACCATTCCCATGGTACCTTTTTTCTCAATAAATCGTGTCAAGGGTTCTAGAAGGTTGGCCCGTAATAATTTAAAAAAAAAATGGTGGACAAAATTTAGTAACCCTAAAAATGCGCGAAGCTGTGAAATATTTTATGGTGCTGGCATGTCCTGAATAGCTTTGACTTTAGAAGAGGATGGTAATCTACCCTTCTCCGAAATTATAAACCCAGGGGATTCTAAGGACGTGACAAAAGACTCTGATTTTTCTGCATTGTATTGAAATATATACTGCATTATATTGAAATTTATCAAGGATAGACAAAACATGGAACAGCCTAGATTCACAAATTTCGCAAGATGCTCCACCAACCAAAATAACGTCTAGAAAAGCCGTCACTCCTTCTAGATCCCCTAAAATGTTGTCCATAAATTCCTGAAAATCTGGAGGGGCGGAAACAAGAACGAAAACTAGGTGGCGAAATCTATCTAGGCGAAATGATATTTTACTGGCCGAAAGGGGTCAGTTAATCGTAAACCAGTATATTCATTCCAAGTATTGAGAAAACCACTGCCGTTTCTACCAACAAGCGTTTTCCCTACGCTTGGAGGCTCGAGGTCTAGGACCTCTCGAACATCCCTGATGGCATGGTCGTCCACCAACTCAGTGTTTTTCTCAGAATCTACATTAATTACTTCGCTCAAATGGCTTTCACACAATTTATTGGAAATAACACTGCCGCGTCTACCAACAGGCGTTCCCTGACCTGAAGGCGTGAGGTCCGTGAGGGCCTCTCGAACATTCCTGAGGGATTGCTCGTCTACCAACTCAGTTTCATTTCCTAAATAATTATTTCTATCGCCTGAAGGGCACAAAAAAATTGACCACTCACATGAAAGGGCGTTTGTTTGCTGGCCATAGGTCCTCTGAGAGCAATACCTCTGAATGTGTTCTTTCCTTCCACACTGGTTACACACCCATGACGCCGCAGGGCAGTTAGAAGGCTTGCAATGGACCATGCACCCATTGCATGTTCTCCTGACTCTTGTAACAAGCTGAAGGCCTGTTATCCTGAAATTTACTATGCAACTAATACCTTAACTAGGTGTGGTAGACGAATGTCTATTCTTTTGTTAATAAAATGAGGAATAAGGTGACAAATAGGTAAACAGATTTAAAAGGGCTCCCTTAATATTTTACAAAGACTGTTAGTATTGCTCCAAAAGGTTCTACGGGATTTTCTAACTAACCATGGGAAGATTTTACCTAGATTGGTTTTAAAGTTAAAATAGAAAGAATACCGCAGGAAATTTGGATAGAGGGATCAGTCTGATCAGATTCACAAGAGAGGATAATCAAATAGGATCTAGATATATATATATATATATATATATATATATATATATATATATATATATATATATATATATATATATATATATGTTTGTCCCTATCAAGTTATCAAAGTTTCTTTCCATTGTTGGAGTTGATTTCTATTGTCTATGGTGAAGATTCACGATTTGCGCTCTGTTTTTGTTCTGTTTGCAGTTGGTTGGGTATTAATGTGACCTTACTCTTTTTACATGAACATAAGGATTCCTGCGGATTCTGGTTATGGAATGTAGAGATTTTCAGGTTAGCAGTGGAAGCTTTTCTCTGGTGTCTTCGAATTCTTTCTCATTTTTTTCGTTGGGCTGGGGGTTTTATTCTGGATGGGGTATTGGTTTGATTTTATGATGTTGTTATATTTGATGTTCATTGAAGTGCCAATTCGATACCATGCGAGTTTCGAGACATGAAATTGTGTTTTCCGTTTGTAGTGAACGAAAATGTAGACGAAAACGTTCTCTTTCGATCTACCGCTCTACCTTATTCCTTCGAAGTTACTCAGGACTTTGTATTAGAAGCTCTTGCTTGAACACGGAAGGTCTTCCAACCTTCCAACTCACTTACAATAGAAAAATAAACGGGGAAGGATAGCTCTTCTAAGCAAATGAAATAATGGCCTATCTTTATTAAACCTAATAAACTAAACGTTATAGAACATAGTTTTATGAGATTTAATTTGTTTGTAAGTAATTTCCAACAGAAAAAAAAGTCTGCTAAGTTGGGGTGGCAATATAACTTCCTCACATATTGTAACATGGACGTATAGAATTAGTAGAAGAACAAAAATTTAACATCCGACAGTTCTGTTTACTAACCCCCACCCGAACCATGGGCTGTGGGTCTTAAAACTAAACTTTTCGAGGTTCCACATAATATTTTTGTAACTCCATATAATCTTAATTGGATTGCCCTTCTATGAAGATAAATGGCCTATCTTGATTAAACCTAATAAAATTTCCGTGGTCCCACATAGAAAACGCAGCAAATTATTACACAGCAATTTATTATTTTTGTTTTGCCCCTTTTATAAGATTCATTTATTTATTTATTAATTTTTTTGCCATTCCTTTGGGATTGTCTATAGAAAGGGATTGTAAGCAATTTTCAAATTTTCCACCCCCACCCGAACCATAGGCTCGATGATATGCGGACTATATCCAGTTGTATCTAAACATCCCAAACCGAGTCAGCGAGAAAACCCACCCCTAGCATGCGAAGAAAGCAACTTCCCCTACATACGTGGCGTTTCAACGGGGTTTTTCC
Source organism: Adelphocoris suturalis (assembly GCA_030762985.1). Classification (NCBI taxonomy): domain Eukaryota; kingdom Metazoa; phylum Arthropoda; class Insecta; order Hemiptera; family Miridae; genus Adelphocoris; species Adelphocoris suturalis. The sequence goes on along the minus strand of CM061045.1, from coordinate 50,750,304 downwards.
TACGAACTTGGGAAGGACTATGTATGTCATCGCATCAAAACATCTCACAGAGAGCGAGCGAAGCGAGCAACATCCCCTATACATTTCAAATCACCCTTAGTGATCCACCGTTTCCAATCATTCTACAAGTCCCACTCAACAGTAAAGACCATCGGATCTATACAGCCACACTGAGCGAGCGAAGCGAGCGAGAAAACTAGACTAGTTATTTATAAGAATGAAACTCCGTTAGATTTTTTGTTTGTTTGATGTCTCTTTGCACCGCCAAAAGACTGGGTTGGGGGGGGAGTCAACGAGTGGAGGGATCTTCTTGGATTTCTCGGGAATAACGTATAAGCGATTTTAAAATTTTCTACTCCAACCCGAACCATGGGCTGGTGTGCGGGAGGGGGGTGGGAGCCTCTTTTAATATCTGTCTTTTCCCCGAGCGCTCGATCTTTTATCCGCTGCCACATTAACATTTGATCGAGAGCATTTCGTAAGTCAGCAAGAAAATTGCGTTCCTGGACCCGTAGAACAAGATGGTGTCGTCAAAATTGCCGAGAGATGCTGTCTTGCCGGAGAAATCAGCAAAAATATGCAGGAAATGACAAAAAAAAAAAAAAAAAAAAAAAAAAAAAAAAAAAAAATAATAATAATAATAATTGGTTCCCCGTTGTTTTTTTCCGCCTTAGAGCAAGTATATAAATATGTCCGCGGTTTTTCCTCGGGTTGGTCTTTAAAAGTTCGTTGGAGTTCCGATTTGGTCCCATGCGAGTTTGGAGACATGAAATTGTGTTTTCCGATTGTAGTGAACAAAAATGTTGACGAAAACATTGGTTTTTGAGGTAGTGCTCTTCCTATTCTGTCGAATCGAAAATTATATAGGTCTGAACTTTGCCTTCGAACCTCTTGAAGGAAGGAACTATGTACTTGCCTTTGAAAGATACTTGAACGGAATAATAGACCGGGGGAAAACAAATACGTACAAACATTTAACATCCGACATTCCTGTTAGTATTGAAATGTTCTTAAAACTAAACTTTTCGTGGTTCCACATAAGGTGCCGCCTTTGATAATCATTTCCAACAGAAAAAAACGTCTGCCAAGTTGGGTGGGCAGTGCAGCCTCCTCAAGTACAAAAATTTAACATCTGGCAGTTCTGTTAGTACTGTAATGTTCTTAAAACTAAACTTTTCGAGGTTCCACATGATCTTTATAGAATAGCCCTTCTACGAAGATAAATGGCCTATCTTTATTAAACCTAATAAACTTTTCGTGGTCAACAAATTATTACACTGCAATTTATTATTTTTGTTTTGCCCCTTTTATAAGATTCATTTATTTATTTTGACATTCCCTTGAGATTGTCTATAGAAAGGAATTGTAAGCAATTTTCAAATTTGCCATCCCAATCCGAACCTTGGGCTGCAGGTCTCGATGGTTGGGGACTAGGTATATCCAGTCGCATCTATACATCCCTCAGGGATCCTACATCCCACAACCTACACATTTCAAATCACCCTTAGTGATCCGTTTCCAATCATTCTATATGTGTCACTAACAGTAAAGACCATCGGATCTATACAGCCATACCGAGCGAGCAAAGCGAAACTAGGCTAGTCATTAATAATTGTAAGAAAGTATGAGTCATCCCAAGCCATCTATCTCTGAACAACAAGGTAAGGAGTTGACTGCTGAATTTATCTTCCTTGAGATTGGATGCAGCCACGCCACTGCCGAATTTCGTCAAAGACAATGAATGTTTCGCGTCCAATTTAGATCGAGTGCAGCTGTATTTCAGTAGGATTTGACTCGATGATGCCAAAAAAGCGTCGATATTATTACCTATCTCCTGATGCGGGGTACATGTTCTCATTCCTCCGTGAGGCTATCAGTCCTACACCAGTGTCCCAAACGACGGACATGGGCCTAGGGGATGGTGCTCCATTGCCTCTACCCAGGAACGGAAACCGCAGAACCAACGAAATTTCTAAAAGGAGGCCAGGTAGGGTCGGGTTTGTTTAATTCAATACTGAAAAAAGTCCTTTCGAGATCCATGCTCCAGGATATAATTTTCTAGGACCAGGGACGACTTTGGACACGCGTTTACGAAAAGGACATGAGGGTGTGAACAAACTCGATAAAGCCACTAAAGAACATGATATTTTCTATAGAGATGACCCTAAAACTGAGGATAGACACCTTGCTGACAAAGTTTTGGAGGATAAGGTATGGAGCCGATTAACATAAAAAAATGTTGACATGCATGAGAGAGTTTGGGCATTAGCGACAGGTACTGCGATAAATCTAAAACAAACATTTGTAATGGGATTGAACCACAACTTAAATTTTAATAATAATAAGGAGTTGGATACCTATAGGAAAAACGAAATGAATAGCTCAACGAATTGTTCATTGACTTCCGACGAACGAGCCAAGATCCGAGCGGCATCAATCAGCGGGGGTAATCATTCAGTTGAGTGAAGAGCAGTTGTTACAAAAAATTGGTAAAGTCAAATTTGTCTAACACAAAATCAACCCAATGAAATTATTGAATCCCGAGTAAAAGGGAAAGGATACTGCTTGGTATTGTCAAATAGACAGTTACCAGAAAATTCTTAGGGAGGGGTTTACCACTCACATTTGATAGAGATGATTAAAAACAAAAAATTTGAAAACGAAAAATCCAAAAATTTTTTTTTTTTTTTTTAAGAGGAGTAATTTTGATATAAACTATTACACTTCATCGAATAAACTAGGGAAAAATAATTTTAGAAGAGTGTTCATGCGAGATACATTGCCAAAAACTCCTAACAAAATCGAGTGTGGAATAATAAAACTTGGCGACTCTAAAATGAGAGGGTCGCATTGGACTTGTTTTCACAAAGACAAAATGGATAGGTAGGTACATAAGGTTTGTTTTGACTTGTTCTGTGATGCTAACCCTCTGAAAGAATTAGTTTCATATCTCGTATTCTACAATGAAGATCGGATACAAGATTACCACGACACGCCTATATGTGGGCACTTGTGTCTGGTGGGTAGTTTTGTTCTTGCTGGCAAATGAACCGTTCGACTCTATATTTAAAAAAACCGAGAAAAAACAAATATTTTTGGGATAGCTAGTTTTAACTAGAATTTTTACCTACTTTTTTCTTCTTTTTTTTCTTCATAGATATAATAAGAGAGAAAACGGCCGAGATAAAATCTTTGGTAAACGAAACAGTGGGAAACGAATTCTCAAAATATATGATTGATATTATTCGCTCTGAGTAAAATCACCATTGTCAGAATAGTACTCGAAATTTCAATACACCAAACAAAAGAACAGAATTTAGCATCGATTACAGAGATGGATTCTCCATGTCCCCGTACCGGTCGGTCGAGAGCCGTTTTCCGGTCCACACAAGTTTTAATCGGTCCGTGTTTACAGGATCAGTTTGGCTATTTAGTTGAATTAACACTTAATAAAGTTCGAGTGAATCCAATTTAAAGCGAAGCTATTGACAACAAATCGAGCGGATGATACTGAGTTCTCACCGTCGTCAAGAAAATCATTGGATGGTTTTTAATTGCCTTTGAGTCAAGTAATTGAAAAATTGGAACCATTGAGCTCGGGAGGCTTGTTATCGCGGTTAGGAATGTTGACATTAGTCTAGGTGGGACGTGGGTGACGATAAGAGACCCCACCGTTGCTCGATCGATGCGTTTAGTGTTGTATCGCGGCTACGAGAATTAATATTTACGTGCAGTCGGGTGAGTCGTCTATCGTACCCGATAGCACTCCCAAAAAGAGTTTATTTGAAGGGATCTTAGTTGAGAAGTGTCAGCGTTGAAGTGTGGAGATTTGCTCGATTGAGAGAACGATTGATAAAAACATCGATAAAAGGCTGGACACTTTGGCGACTTGAAAGGATATAGAAGCAGTTCAAGTTACGATCAAACGGAATTCTGAACTGAATTAAAAACTTGAAAAATAATTCGATGAACCGTTAAGACACAGTACAACGACGTAAAAGCTGAATTCAACGAAATTAAATCGAACTTAGAGAATACCTACGTGGAATGAACTTAAAAGAAATAATTTGATTTTGCGGGGTGTGGTTGTTGCAGTGTTGGGAGTAGAAAATGTCCAAATCGTAAGATCACAACCTTAAAACTGAAATTAACTCTACTCATATTTCGTCAGTGAGGCTCCTCTTGAAAAATCGTTAAGGGGTACATTAGGGTCAACCATTTTTTTTGGACCAAGCCCTTCTTCCCTGTTTTAAACACAGGGTTAAAAGAGCTTGGAATTCCTGTAAAGTGCCTTTATTACCGAAGTTTTGTGCTTATACTGCTTGAATAGGGCCCTCCTTATTCATGTCGCTCTGAAATCCTTGAATACGCTCCTGTATGCTTAAACCTCAATACTTTCTTCTACCATAATTTTCATTTTATCGCTTAGTACTGCCCATGGTAACAATCAATCCTTCATTTCCAATCACCCGTACTCCATGGATCTGTTCACCAGTCGAGGACGAATTTCCTGCACTTTTGAGCTCTAGTTTCGTAGAAAGAGGGCTAAGTTCAGTGTTTAGGCGAAACCGCTTAGCTAATAAAATAACACGAGAAGCTGATCTTTCTTTCTCACCCTCAGCAACTCTAGGATGTATTCCTCAAAGCTCACTACCCTACCTACCCTGTAATGGGTTCAATTGGTTGATCTCACATTTTTATGTTTATATCATGAAGTTCTACGGCCATAAAAACCATGATCATGATTTTTTTTTTTTTACAGGAACAAGACTGCAAAAGAACATTGTTGCAATATATGTTGGTTGATCATATTTACTGCCATGATTTCTACCGGACAATCACCTTTTGCTGATGCAAGTCAGAATATAGCACGTCTGCCTAAACCTGCTTGTTACATTGAGGTGAGTAGTGATGTGTGTGTGTGAGAGAGAGAGAGTGAGAGATTGATTGATTGATTGATATCGCTTTATTTAACAAATCTGGCAAGATTTGGTCGCACACGACCATTCTTCCACCTAACCAGACTTACACCTAAATACAGAATTTATACATGTCTGCGTATGTTAGTAAATATAAACAAATGAGAAAAATTAAAAGAAATGTGAATGCGTTAAAGGCTATAATATATTGATTATAAAAAAGGTAAAAATAAATTTTCAAAGTGCGGTGCAAATATATTAATATTCTAATATTTCGAAATTAGATAATTCTTCAACTTGCTTTTGAATGCCACATAGTTTTTTATCCCTTTTAATTCGGAACTTAAGCCATTATAATATAAAATACATTTACAAAGAAAAGAATAACGAAAACTGTAGTTCTACACGGAGGCAAACAATAGTTAAAGTCTTTGTTTCTGGTATTTAAATTATGTATGGTTGAAAATTTAATGAAATTAGTAGGCAGGTACATTGGTTTTTGTCGTGACACAATTCGATGCATGCTGGTTAAGATGCTAAACTGAACTAACTCCTCTACTTTTAAAATATTTAGACGTTTGAATTTATCATGAATTCTGTCGTCAAATTTCATGTTCATGATAAATCGAACAGCGGAATTCAATAATCTCTGAATTTTCAGCTTGCCTTCAAAGTCTATGTCACACATTGCAGAGAGACTATTCAGCAGGTGTGGCATAATCATCGCTTGAAATAGGCATTTTTTAATATTAAGTGACCTGTAAGTTAATAATTAATTGAAGGCATATAATTGGGACCGTGATTTTTGACATATGATATTTGTTTGCTTGCTCCACGAAAGAGTGTTTTGCAAAACAATGCCGAGGCATTTAATGTCATCTTTATACTGTATAAATTCGCCATTGACGACAAGTTTGGGCACATCCAACATTGGCAAATTGGCCAGTAGCCGTGAGTGTCCAAAAATTATACAGGCGCTCTTTCGTGGATTAACAACCAAGCCATGTCTCGCAAACCAATTACTTAAATTGTCAAGGTGAGACTCCTTTTACAGGTTAAAATAGCATCAGAAATGCGATTCAAGTACAGTGCAAAAATAATACTAGACAGCGTGGTGCCTTGTGGTGTACCTCTGTTGAGAGTAGACCACGTTGACATGTTGAAATTTTTGGTTCTTATACATTGTTTCCTATTTGATAAGTACGACTCAAAACATGGAATAACCAAATTGCCACAGCCAATAGATTTTAAAATAGACAGACAAAGAGAATGTTCTAGACTGTTGAAGGCGTGACTAAGATCTAGGCTAACAAACAAGGTTAACTCACTGTTATCTATATTCTTTCTAATGTCGTCAGTTATGTTAGTTAAGGCAGTTTGCGTATTATAATGTTTTTTATAACCTGACTGATATTCATCTAATATTGAGTAATCTTCAATGAAGGTTGAAAATTTCGAATACACCACCTTATCAAATACCTTGGCCAGTACACTAATTAAGGTTATCGGTCTGAAGTCACAGAAATTTGAAGCGGGAGTTTTTTTGTTGAGCGGGAGAACATAAGCGATTTTCCCCTCATTTGGGTAAATACCATTTAAAATAGAAAAATTGAAAATATGGACTAGAATACTAACAATTTGTTCAGCTATTAATTTGATTAATATACAAAATATATTGTCTGGACCCATTGCTTTAGAAGAAATACTTTTTATTGCTGTTTTAACTTCGTCTGGCGTTACTGGGGTGAAATTGAATTGGTCAGCACTATTAATATTATGTTGTTGATTGTAGTAATAAATGAGCTGTGAATCAATATTACGATCAGAGCCCAATTTACAGAAATAATCGTTGAGGCCATTCAGATCAACTTCCGGTTCAGAACTGTTTGATTTGTTGAAATTCCCTATGCCTTGTTCTCTAACATTTTTAAATAGCTCTTTTGAATTTTTAGCGTTTTTAATTTGATTTTTATCACATTGATAAACTGCATTTCGGACTACATTTTTTACTTTGTTTCTCATCGTTTTATATGACGACCGAGCAATTATATCATTGGGATGGTTTCTGGAAATGCGGTGAAGTTTATTCCGTTTTTTCTTCATTTCTTTAATTTCGGGTGTTAGCCATGGAGCTGGTTTCTTCGTTAATCGGACTTCAACTAGCGGAAAATGCTTTTCCATGAGCCCTTGTAAGAAACCAGTGAGGAGAGAAACTTTACTATTCAAATCATCAGACTGAAGAATACAAGAAAAATCATGGCTATTTACATCTTTTTCAATGGCTTTCAAGTCATATTTTTTGAAATTACGAATTTTAACTATTTTGTTTATTTTTTGTCGAGAGCGAAACGGAAGACATCCGTAAATGGTATCATGACCAGAGATCCCGGATGACGGGAACTTCCCAAACTTGTGAAAACTGCTCGCATTTTTAGTGATTATTAAATCGAGCGTAGAGTGAATGTCGTTTTTGTGAAAAGTGGATTCAGATGGAAGTATTTCGAAGTTGACATTGTTAACTAAATTAAGCAATTGATCTGATTGATTGAGCTGGCGGATTGGTTCACATTAACATTGAAGTCTCCAATGAGAATGATGTTTTCGTATGAAGTTATAAATTTTTCGATCTCAAGGAAGAAATCATTCAGACCAGAGGCTTTAGGAGGTCGGTAGACTACGGCTATTAATATTTTATTGAATCTATTTGAGATTTCAACTATCATAAACTTTATGCTTCTCGAATATTTTCCATTTGAGTGTTTGAGTATTTTGCAGCAGAGGCTTACTTCAACAAATAACGCTACTCCGCCACCTTCCTTCCCTAGTCGATCGTTACGGAACATTTTATAATTGTGTAAATGGAAGACAGACGACGGCAACTCTGGTTTTAGAAAGGTCTCCGAAACCGTTATAACATCAAATATTTCATTATTATAACACGATAAAAAATCTTGTTTGTGAGCAACTAAGGATTCTACGTTGGTATGAGAAATTTTAATATGTTTTTTACACTCGTTGAAGTGTATTCCTGAAAAATCATGAAAAATTGTTACTTTCTGAGACAGCATTTAAGAAATAATAATAATAATAATAATAATAATAATAATAATAATAATAATAATAATGATAATATAACTTACAAATTCTTAAGATTATTAATGTCATTCGCATTTTTCAAGACAATTGGTTTAGATTCTTCATCCTTTCTGATCAGGAGTTTCCGGTTGCTGAACCATAGGAATTGGTAGTTCTTTTCTCGCTTCAACTCCTTAGCGTCTCGCAGAAGTTTGCGGTGATGGTAGGTAAGCCCGTTGTTTATGTAGATGGACGTTTTCTCTCCATTCATGAATCCGACATCTCGAGTTGACAGTGGGGACCTCCTGGCCTTGACCTTAGCTAGGATCAGCTGTTTAAGACGATTACGTGCAAGATCAACAACAATGACAGGTGGCGCGGGAATCCCTATCAAATATTTCATTATTATAACACGATAAAAAATCTTGTTTGTGAGCGACTAAGGATTCTACGTTGGTATGCGAAATTTTAATATGTTTTTTACACTCGTTGAAGTGTATTCCCGAAAAATCATGAAAAATAGTTACTTTCTGAGACAGCATTTAAGAAATAATAATAATAATAATAATGATAATATCACTTACAAATTCTTAAGATTACTAATGTCATTCGCATTTTTCAAGACAATTTTTTTTTTTAAATTTTGAAAATCAAAATTTAATGTAACATTATTATGAGAATTTTCTGAAGATGGGGGTTTCGGAAGAGTTTGTATGAGGCTGTTGGCCGTTTTAGCTTCTTGGTTTAGAAGTTCTTCCGACCTTCCCTCTAAACGCAGAACTTCTTGTTGGGCTACTCTGTCAGTAGGAGAGTGGCTGCCCCATCCTCCAAGCCCAGGCTTCTTATTGCCTTCCTTGTTACCCTGAGCCGAAGGTTCACTGCTCGGATGATGGAGAACTGGGTCTTCACCCTCACCGAAGAACAAATTTGTTTATATGGGCAAGACCACTTGTCCGCAAGGACACCCGCCATCCTCTTCAAAAACCTATCATATTCTTGATGACAGCTCCGTCACACGAACATATCAGAGGCCTGAAGGGCCCTCTAAGGTCTTCAGCTGCTCGATTATATTTTGTATGCTTGGTGTGAGCTGCGTTTTGCGATATAGTAGGCCATTCTTGGGATGAGTAAGAGACGGCGTCAGCATTTATGATGCGAGTATCAAAAAACGCCGGTCTCTCGCTGTCCCACACGCCATGAATTTTTATGTCCGCAACTAGAGCTGGCATCACTTCGTCATTGTCGCGTAGAACTTGCTCGGTCGTGACGCCGCCCCACGCAAGGTTAGCCATGAGGGCACATTCATCCCTCACATTGTCGTGACCTCGTTTTACTAAACCTCCCTTTTTACAATGAAGATCTATCTTCATTGAGGACTGACCTGACTTGTTCACAGTGTCTGTGCGTGTCTAGCTCTGAACCTCCTTTTATGCATTCAACTAAAAGGATTGTGGCTCTTCTGGAGATGGGAAGTCATTTAATGCAGACCTCACTGGGTTGTTTACAGCAAGGCCCCCCACTTTGGCTGGTAGCTCTACCAGGTTGAGAAAATGCTCTCCGAAGTCTCTACCCAACACTGCTCCAATGAACTTTTGTCGTATCGCATCCTGCAGAGGAATGTATTCGTTCTCACAGCTTGGAATCACTCTTTGGGTGAATGCCCGTTCCCTTTGAAGAGACTTAGTTAATGCAGTATAGGCTGTCTGTGGACTCCTTTTTGCTGCTTCTGCCAGTCTTGTTACGCTTTCACTCCAGCTACTAACTTTCTCTCTTATAAACTCTTGGCGAGAAAGTGCTGGCCCTACATAGCCACCCAAGAATTTGTGGGAATGAACGATCGTCAGGTTTAGCCCACCAAATAGATTTCTTGCTTGTTCTTCCATACCAGGCTTTATAACTAGGAAACTCTTGTTTGGCTCTGGGATGTAACCCCATTTAGGTCCTTCGACTTCTAGTTCAGCGAGCCAACGTCGTATGTCTGGAAGTTTGCCTATGCATGCCAAGTCGTCTGCATACCAGTTTTGCCTCACGTTACTGTTGCGCGCACGGAGCTTACGGATTAGTGGCAGCGTTCCAACGGCATACAGAAACATTCCCATTGGATCGCCTTGGGTGGTGCGTTCACGACTGAGAAGCACTGAATCACTCTGCCGAAAAAGGGTCTGGGGGTTGCCGCGATATGTGTTAAAAAGGAACCTTGAGCATCGAGGCCATAAAATCCTCGAGTTCCAGAGTGTGAGTGGCCTACTTATTGAGTTGAACGCATTGGATGCGTCAATGAGAAGGAGACCCACCTGTTCTCCTTCATCGAACATCTCAGAAACAGCATGTATTGCCCCTTCAATACCAGAGCTAGTGCCTGCTCTTAGCTGGTCGGCTCCGCATTCTTCCTGAAGGTCCTCACTAGTCAAAAAGGCCATTGTCTTTGCACAGACACGTTGAAGTACCTCGCCGATACCGATAGGACGAACTCCTGGTTGTTTGTCAAGGGCTACTCCTCTTCTTGCTAGTAGTGCCTTGACCTTGCCCCATCCAACGATCTCATTCGCCAGTTTCCTGGTAAGTTATGCAACTGCTTCCCAAAGACGTCCACTGTGAGCCCCGTAACGTAATAGCATGCCCCTCCATTGCTCAGCATCCGTGCCACTAGGTCCAGCACTCCCTCTCAGCCGACGTGCTGATATCGCAATGTGGGCCTCAGTAATGTCGACATCCAACAGAGGCGGCAGCTGATCCACTTCTAGGGATCTGTCAGGTTGGGGAATCATCTGGTCTGGATGTTTACTTTTGAGCACTTCGAGGACCGTTCTGCCATCACTCAGCACTTTTTCGGGTTGCAGTACTCCATCTTCTGACCGATCAGTGATAAATCTCGTTTCTTGACGTATTCGTCCACTTAAAACAAGCCGGGTGAATATTCTTAGCTTCTGGTCAGAATCTAGGTATTGCATTTGGTGTTTCCACTTCCGGTTGCTGCATACCGCTGCCTGCACCAGCTCGTCAAATTTGCCTTGATCCCATAGGTCCATTCTTCGGTTCATTAGCCTTCTTACATCAGGACCTGACCTTACAGTTTTCTCCCTTTGCAGGACGACAGCGCATAGGACGAAAATCCTTTCCGATGGGTGCGGTTCATTAGCTACCATCTGGATTTCTTTTGCTAGGAGAGATACAAATCTGCGTCCAACATTTCCATTCGGCAGTATGGAAATATAAGAAAATAAAAATAAATTCGGCGGATTTCTGATCGCTAGCCCTCCCAACCAAACTGGTAGTTCAAATAGTGCCATCTCTGTCTCTGTGGCATTTCGTCCTAGGATATTGGGGATCAAGTTTTTGCGAATAGCACTATTTAAATTTGTGAAATCTTCTCCCCAATTTTCGACCACTCTCTGTAAAAAATCCCATTCGCACTGCAAATTCTTGTTTAGAACCGCATAAGCTGCCTGAGGGCTCTTTTCTGCAGCTTTTGCTAGTTTGTCTGTGCAACATATCCACTCGTCTACTTTTGCCTTAGTGTATGCGATTTTGCCTTCTGTATTCCCAATATTCCCCCCAGAAATCGATTCGAGAAAGTAATCTTTATGTTCAAATCCTGAAACAGAGCATGTGCTTCATTCTCCATCCCTGTGGGGCGGACCAACTATGCGCTGGCATAAGAGGAGGTATTGAAGGAGCGATACATGGAATAGCAGAGTTGTTTAGGGACGATGAAGACAAAGGCTTTCTACTAGTTGATGCAGCAAACGCGTTCAATACGCTACATCGCTTACAAGCATTGTGGAACGCATGAATACTCTGGCCGAGGTGCGCACGTTTTCTTTTCAACTCATACAGAGCTTTCCCACTTATTGTGTTCAGGCAAAGTGAGTCAACGTTAATGAGTGAAGAAGGCACGACCCAAGGCGATCCCCTTGGATGTTCATGCATGCAGTAGGGACACTCATTCTGATACGCAAACTCAAGAAACCAGAAGGACACAAACATGGTATGCAGACGATTCGTCGTGCTACAGCACATTGCCCAGAATTAGACAGTGGTTCGATTTACTTCGAGAAGAGGGACCCAAATGGGGTTATTTCCCCGAACCTTCCAAGAGCTTTTTAATAGTAAATGAATTAACAGAATAAATACATTTTCTGTTAATTTATTTTATCAATTATTTCTTAGACAAAAATGGTTTTTTAAATAGTTGTTCCGTATGGTCCAAAACCTAAAGTGCGAGTGAAAATTTTGATTTTGAATACAAAAAAGTGTTCATGTCCCAAAAGTGAAAACAATGCTTTTCCCAAACTAATAGGTAGGCTCGGAAGCAACAAATTTTCTCGGGAGTGAATGGTTCCTTGTACTGTCTGGTTGATAGTTTGAGGAGCTTTGCTGAACACTGAAAAAAATTCTCTTTTCTTTCAACAACTGATATGCCGAGTCATTTCCACACTTGGAAGTGATAGCATACACAGAATAGCATCCATTATTTTTTTAGTATTGAGTGAAAAATGAGAAATTCCAATAGGTACATGAAGTTGGCATCAACTTTATATTTCATATATGAATGTTCTCTTCAAGAAGGTTGTCCTTCGAAATATTTTCATTCGTAATTTAATAAGATGGATATTTTAGGTATATTTAGCTTTGTTTCATTCAATCTCATTTCATTGTGGATTTTTATTTTCAGTATGAGGGTATAGTTGACAGATGCTCATACTCTGAAGAAAACTTCTCAAATGGTGGGTAAAGCTTTTTTCATTTTTGTGACAATTTAGAATGCTAGAACGTATCTTTCATCTAAAAATTTAGAAATCAGAAGTGAATAGTTTATCTATTCATTATTATAATAAAATAATTATTCTATTCTTACTGTACATCTACAATGGTGCAATGCCTAGCTAAAAATATCATATTAATACTTATATTTAAGATGTGGTATGTCAAGATGCATCTAAATATTTCAACAATTTCCACTTTCATAAATTTTCATGTAGGTATTTTTTTATTTCCAGGATACATTTTGCAGAACTTCAACGGTTCAGAAGGCGTCTGGAACAATGGTTTAAGCTACGTAAATATTTCTATAACATATCCCGAGGGATTTAGTGGTAAGTCGTAGATAAACTACGCAAATAATACTTAGTTGCGGGGCCAGGGCTCGAATTTCACGCTCGGCATAAAAAGTGACCATGGTCATGTTCCTTTTTCGTGGAATGTAGGTACCTACTAAACCGTTTTCCTCAGTTTTGATTCCTAGTCTACCTAGCATTTTCGTTTTAGACCTTTCTGAACTACTTTCGTTCGGAACGAGCCAGTCCTAGGCGCATGCGAACCATGCCGCCGCTTGAGGCGCCGGACAGGGGGCGCCCCTTTTTGGAAAGGCAATCCGTTGAGGACGGCCCAATTTTTGAGTAGTCGAGCCACGAGGACGTCTAAGAAGTATTATTACAGATGCGAAAGAATTAGCTGAGAACCTGGAAATCAATCCAGGATTTCCTCAGGAAAATGATGTGAGGCCAAGAAAGAGAAGAGGCAATTTTCTTACGAGAGTCAAGATGAAACTGTACTATCTGGTGAAGATTTCTTCCGGGTGAACTTCTTTTATCCAGTTCTTGATGCCGTTATAAACTCCATAGCTGAGATTATTTTTTAGCGAGTTTCCGTTAAAAATGAAGCTATTGCAATGGCTCCGATAATTTTAAAATAAAAACTTTCGAAGAATTTCTTCATTGAAATCTGTTTTGAGACATTCTGAAACAAATCCTAGGGTTTAAGGCTTTTTCATATATATATATATATATATATATATATATATATATATATATATATATATATATATATATATATATATATATATATATATATATATATATATATATATATATATATATATATATATATATATATACAAATCGATATATATATATATATACTGCCATTATGTTTTCTTGACCACTCAGTATAGAAATTCTTGTTTTGATTTTTGACGGTTCGTCAAATGAATAAGCAGTACATCTAGGCCGACGTTTCATCCAATTCATTGAACATGTTCAGGGCTATAAGGTGCAGAGGTACAAAGAAACACAATAGAACATTAGTTTGGCTAGTTATGAGTAGGCTGAAGTCGTAGATTGACTGGGAGGATCCACAGTCACATGTGGGATAGTCCACACAAAGCAATAAAGCATCGTGTCAGCCAAATTTTATTGAGAAAGCTCTCCACTATCAGGGAGAGGATTCAATTCATCAAGGTTAGGTGCTGTGGTGAAATCCACCACCTCTTTTCAACAGCCCTTTTCAGGGCTACCAAAAAGAGGTAGGCACACCACAAAAATATTTATAAGACGTCGAGTTACAACTCCGTCAAACAAAATATTTCACCAGAGAGAAAATACTAAATTCTCTCCCAAAAGTGAAATATTAAAGAATAACACGCAAGGCGACCTCCCCAAACATTTACTGGGCGAGAGAGATGCGACAAACATCTCGAAACAAGTCGCCTTGAATGAGAACACGCAAGGCGACCTCCCCAAACATTTACTGGGCGAGAGAGATGCGACAAACATCTCGAAACAAGTCACCTTGAATGAGAACACGCAAGGCGACCTCCCCAAACATTTACTGGGCGAGAGAGATGCGACAAAAATCTCGAAACAAGTCGCCTTGAATGAGAAACCTCAAACAGGAAAACTCAAGGTCGTTCAGCCACCCCCGGGGACCCCGTCAAAGCAACGGACGCAGGGAAACCACCTCGGAAGACCAACTCAGCTATCATATGCACAGATACTGGGAAAACACTGTGCGAACCAATGAGATTGCACAGTCGAATTTACGAAATTGAGCGAGCCAATCCGAAGCTAGTTTGATCGTACCAAATTAGTTGACGAAACTAATTTGCATACTAACCATAAAGTGGACACCACTTTTTGTTATAAATACCTCGTTCAGAGCCTGGCAATTCATTCCACTCTCCGCTCTCGACGACGACACACTCTGAAGTACGAAGAACTCTACACGCACCAAGCTGACGAACCTTCTGCTACACGAAGTCATCTCAAGAACGATTTTTTACTGCTTCCTACAAGCCAGTCCTTCTCTCCACGCAGATCTCGCATTGGCATCTACGAGTCCAGTGATTATTCATCCTGCTCATTGCCCAACGTAGTTCATCTGTTAGGACGCCACCCGGTAGCTATCGATATTCTCTTTAGCTCGCACGCCCGAGGGACGTTCCGAGCCGTGTCGCCCGGATTACATAGCCTTAAGCTCGTAATCGACCGCTGTGGGCACGCCGGTAAATTACTCAGCTCCTCCGCTCTAATTTACCGTCTAAGGAAGCTTTTTTCAAAGCTACGAGGTAGGACCCTGCCATCTGAGCATTGGAAAGACGCTCTGGCAAGCGAGTCCACCTCCAAAACCCTCTATTTTTCACACATAGAGGCATCGAAACGAGCTAAAACTCGATCAATTCGATGGAACGCCGGCCTTCCTACTTCCCCTTGCAAGGGGAGGAGGGCGACGGCGAAGCTGGGCCGAGTAGCCCACACAGTGCGCCCTACCGGCCACACGGCGAGCCCGCTGAACCCAGCGACAGCGCAAGGCACGGCCCTCACGTCCGAATCGCCTTCTCGCCCGACGTATTCGTTCGAGAAACTTTCGAACAAGCCTCGCCTATACAAAAGATCGAGGAAACTTTTCAGACTCGCTCTGAAGCCGATCATTACGATTCGACCAAGCTGTCCGAATACCCACGATATTCGACGCAGGCTTACTCGGCCGATCCGAGTGTCAAATACACTCCAAATGCACAAAAAGCGAAGGATACTTTTCAGTACCTCAACCAAGCTCAACATATTCCCCTTTCAGATATAAATCTAAGGCCGGAATATTACAAAACGGCTCAGTACCAAACTGATCGAACCCAGCACTTACGGCGCGAGCCTAGCGCTCCGCGCGGCTGCGACACGGACTATCCCCCCTTTCAGTCCGCGAAACCAGTTGACCTTGGCGGTTCCTCCCGCATTCCTCGCGGGGGTGGCCTGGAGACTAACCCGCATAACCAGGATATAAATGTCCGACTTGGCCTACCTACGCCAAGTCAAACCTATATAAATCCACTACAAATGGTGACCCCGCCTTTGAACAGGCTCAACACGGAGCATTTCGTTCCCTCTTATGAAGCTAGTGGATTTCAGGGAACCACTGCGGGCGTGCGACCCCCGCCGGGCCTCTACGCCCCACATCTCACGCAACATCCCTCTACACAAGGTGGTTTTCAAGCACTTTTAGAGGAGATGGGAGATTATCAAAAACCAGTCTTCCAAAAGAAGAATATTGATCGTGCACTCGCCGAGTTCGATCAATACTGCGTGAGAAAACACATGAGAACGCAAAACGAATGCTTCTCAGCTATATACAAGTGGGTACCAGAAGAAATGAGGGAAGCTATCGACTCAGCTTACCTCACGGCACCCCACGCTCCCTACGAAGAGGCCAAACAACGCCTCCAACGAGAATATGGGTTGTCCTTACAGGACAGGCTCCTCGCACTCGAGGACCCCGCATCTCTCGCCAAAAAACCCAGCACCAAGTACCACGAGATGTACTCGAAAGCTGTTGGGTACTTTTCGGAAGCTCTAATCACTCAAAAGTGGATTGAGACTCTTCCCATCGAAGCACGAGGTATGGTCGCAGCTCAGCCTACCACGACCTCCCGGCTCGACCTAGCTGATACGCTACACGCGTACAGAGCAGAGAATACTTCTCTAAACATACGAGGAGTTGAATCTACTCCGAAACCCATAAATACTGGTTTCAAAAAGGCCCTCCGAAACAAGCTGAGTTCAAACCTCAACCAGTGGAGAGTAAGCCTCACAAACCGACGGCCTATGTCTGTCGAAACCACGCACGTTTCGGTAACGAAACTCGCAAATGTGCAGACCCAGAACACTGCACTTGGAAGACAAACACTGCTTCCAAAACTAACAGAAAGGCTGCGACTATAAGCCAGCCTAAAACACGGGTTTCTACCGAAAATACTCAGCAATCGGTACAAGAAAGTACCGTTCCGACTTCCGACACAGAGAATTCGGAAAACGAATAACTGCCAGTGTATCTGAGCCTATACGCCGGCAGTCTACTGAGTATAAAAGGCTTTTTTTCAAGTGCAAACTGAATGGCACTGAATTTCTCATTGACACGGGAGCAGAAGTGAACATTCTGCCCCACAATGTCACAAAAAAATTGGGCTTGAAAATTCGTCCAACGTTAAGCTCACAGCAGCTAACGGAGCCCCTATAGATACACTAGGGCGAGCTGACACAACAATTAACATCGGCCTTGGGGACATGACCACCGAGTTTATGATCACGAAAGTCTAGCGATCCTAGGTATCCCATTCCTCGAATTTGGGATATCGGAATACGGGTCAAACACAAGTACATTTATAAAGATAAAATGAAGTGCTATGCCGATCAAAAAATAGCTGCAATGAACAAAAAGTGACGAACAAATTGCAGCTACTATCCCTCATCGTGACAATACACCTCAACCAGAGGACGTACAAATCACGGAGGACGAAAACATTCGCGCTATCATTAACAAATACAATTATAAAATGAGCAAAATCCGAGGTAAATGGAAAAACAACGGGGTTTACCACCGTATAACCACGGAAGGAACACCAGTACACTTCCGAGCAAGACCCATGGCGGGCGAAAAACGGGCTCAAGTCAAAAAGACTTTTGACGAAATGCTTTCAGAAGGCATAATTGCATGGATTCCGAATGGGCATCTCCGTTACACTGTGTGCCAAAAAAAGACGGGTCATGGAGAATCACCGGCGATTACCGTTTCCTCAACGCGAAAACGAAGAAAGACGCCTACCCTCCTCCTCACATTCGCTCGTTCCAAGCGAATTTACATGAGATCTTACGAGAGTCAAGATGGGAGGTACATAGCTAGGTGTAATGAGTGTTATGTGTTAAGCGGCCCATTCACGATCCTGCTGCTGGAGGTGGGGAGTGCAACGAAGTTCCCTCTTCGCTCTCCTGCCTCAGAGTGCGTTCTCCATACACGATCCGTCATTCCCAGCTCAAACCAAAGGTTTCCCACCAGACTTCACCTACCACTATACCAAGACTCCACGGAGTTATTATTCCTCATATCCTGCAACCTCCGAAGCTATCATTACACCTATCTTCTCACCTTTCCTATACTTAGGTACTAGTCATATCCAAACTCTTCGAGAAACTTCCCTTAAAGAGACTGAAATCAATAATAGAGAGAATAAATATTTTCCCGGACTTACAATTTAGATTCAGGGAGTATGATTCAACGGTAGACAAGGTAAGGACGTCAAATCACCAGCTTGGATTTCTCTCAGGCGTTCGATAGAGACTAGCATGATGGGCTTCAAGTAAAGTTACAAAGGTCCCTATCCAAAATTATAGGATAGTTATTTAACGATACCTAGTTGTTTCAGGGTAAAACACGTAGGTGGATTGTGGTGAGATTCTACTTGCCTCTCTCACCCCCGCCGAGGAAAAATCTGCTGTTACATGCAAGACAAATCTCACAAGCTCATGCTGCTCAACTGGGACCTCATTTCAATAGCTTGAATGAAATAGCTTAAATGAAAAGCATAAATCTGATATCCCTGGCTAACTGCCACCTTTTGTTACAGGTATTTTACAGGTGTATGTTTTTGAACAGTTCCGATTCGGTAGAGTACTATTACAAATTGATACACGAACTTCCATATATCGAAATAATCATCATCCATACAAGTTGATAGTTTCCTATCTACCATTCAACTTGAGTGAGTTGACGGTACGCCAACTTGGACCAAGGAGAGACTCGTACTTAACAGACGGTAAGGGTACCTACTTTCATCCATCGTTTTTAGCACTATTGTGGCTTGAATGAGTAGTTTGTATGGTTGAATCAATGTTAATCGGATGATGGTTGGATGTGACTTGGCCACATAGTCATGGCCAAGTAAACGCGTAACACAGGTCTATACGAATAAAAGCCTTCGGTTGTTTTTTTTTTTTTTTTTTTTATTGATTCTTGAATCCGGGAAAACAGGTTAATTAAAATATTCAACTACGAACTAGTTTTCCGGCTGAATCAGATTTCTCGCTCAAATCATTTATATGGTTTTTTTAATTGACAGCATTTAAATAAATAAATAAATAAATATATATATATATATATAAATGTTTTGACATTAGATAAATTCTTACACCCATACATATTTGTGCTGATTTGTACATATATGTCTATCTTATAAATACAAGTTCAAGTTGTCTTACATATTAAATTAATTTACAATTATTATTTACAGTTTCATAGGTATTTGTTTAGTATTTTAATAAAATTATCTTAATTACGTTTTTTATATATTGTGCTTCATTTCGTCTGAAAATTTTAAAATAACTAAATATACCTCAATATCAAAAAATGAAACTGAAGTTTCGTAATTAAAGGGTAGCTCTATCTATAGCTTCCGAGTCTACCTAAAGGTAGCGGAAGCATTGTTTTCACTTTCGGGGGAAAAAAAAAAATGTTGGTCTCTAAAATAAAATTTCCACTCGATTTTACATTTTAGACCATTCTGAACAACTTTGGTTCCGTGTCTGTGTGTCGTGTGCCCGCAAATCCTTGTAACAACCTTATTTTCCACAGTTTTTATCCGATTTGAATGAAATGTTCAAGGAATGTGCGGGCTAAGGGGCAGACGGTCCCCTATAAGTTTCGTCGTTCTTGACTCAATACCTCCCTCTGCGCATGCGCATCATTTTCTCACGCCCTTTCGTTCGATCTCGCTCAAATTCGGATGATAGTTGGGAGATGACAATTTGATTATCTTATATCAATTTCAACGTGATTGTATCATAGATAACTACTGCGCATCAGCCATTATGGACTCCTTTTAACAAGCTTATTTTCTACAGTTTTCATCCGATCTGGATGAAATTTTTAGGAAATGTGCGGGCTAGGGTGTAGACGGTCCCCTATAAGTTTCATTGTTGCAAAATCAATACTCCACTCTGCGCATGCGCAAACGTAAATTCCATCATACTCAATTTTTTTCACGCCCTAGTCGTCCGATCTCGCTCAGTTTTGGATGATAGTTGAGGATATGTAACGATGTGATCATCCCATATCAATTTTCAACATAATTGTATCATTAATAGCTACTGCGCATTCGCCTATGTGAAATCCTTGGAACGACCTTAATTTCCACTGATTTCATCCGATTTCAATGAAATTGTCAGAGAACGTGCAGGTTAGGTTTTAGATGGTCCCCTACCAGTTTCATTGTTGCCAAATCAATACTTCATTCTGCGCATGCACAAACGCAAATTTCATCATGTTCCATCTTTTCACTCTCTATTTGTTCGAGTTCGCTTGAATTTGGATGATTGTTGGAAGAAGATGATAAGTAAACGAGGAAGCTATTTGCCACACCTAACTTGGCGGACGTTTTTTTTATGTTCCTTTGATCTTGGAGAACATCTGCTCTCTTTGTGTATCATAAGCACCTCACACCATTATTATATGTTCTAAGGACTGTAATACTCCACATAGATCGCATGTAGGATCGTGATTTTGAGGACTGATCAGATTTAAATATGAATTGCAAATGCCTTTATTGCATCTCAGTATTCCTATAATTTCACAAAATCTTTAGATATTTCTTCTTGACGGAAACGATATAACCTAGCACTGAATGGTATTTTCGGGAATAAATTTCTGTAAAATAGTCTTTTTGGGTAATTACTATAGTAATACCCTACTTACTATAGTAGCTTGACATAGCTAAGTAGTTTTCGTGCGAAAAAATTTTTTTTAAGGTCTATTCAAGTTAATTTAATTGGACAAGTAGCTCCTTCCATTGTTGCTATTTTAGCCAACCTGTCTACGACCTCATTTCCATGTATTCCTATGTGAGATTTTACCCAAATTAACGTTGCCCTCTTCTCAGAAATTTGTAGACTACGTATTTCTGATAATATATTTACCAATAGATGATTTACGTAACCGTATACCTAATCATAACAATAAATTTGAAAAAGGTATGAAAATAGTCTACTTAAATAGTTATGTAATAATTCTGGTACAAACAGATTAATCAAAATTTACATAATATTGTACATATTTATGATGATGATAAGGTATACGAGTAAATGTAACACAATTGGTGCAGTACTAACGATAATGTTTAAACAACTATCTAGATTAACACTAACCTGAGGAAAAATTAAGTTTTGAGTTGACAGCAGTTTCCCTAAACATTATCTCAGTTTACGGAATTACATTTTGTAAAAGCCATTTGGGTTTTCGCTAAGATCGCTTTCAGCTAGATTTACTTTTTTTTAACTTTTTTTACTCTTAGCTACATTTAGTTACCAACTCGTATACCTACTTCATCATCATAAATATGTATAATATTATGTAAATTTTGATTAATCTGTTTGTTCCAGAATTATTACATAACTATTTAAGTAGACTATTTTCATACCTTTTTCAAGTTTATTGTTATATAAATGTTCAAGATTATTGTTTTACTAATTAATAGGCTTTGTTTAACTTAGTTTAAATTGTATAAAATTAAAGTAACCAACCTAAATAACTCAATTTTTATTGGAGTATATCTATGGTTATTGGTTTTGTTTTAACAAGATAGTGTTTTGAATTAATATTTCTGATATTTTTTTACCTTCATACATAGTATTCCTTTATATATTTAATTAAATAGCTCACCTCTTTGGTAAAAGTACGTAATATGTTTATTATTTAGTCAAAACCGGGCTATTAGTGGAAAACTAGTGTCAGGAATATATTTTTTTTTTTTACAATGAACCCATCATCATCCCATATTTATATTTTGTCACATTGTTTACAACAGTACTAAGTATTTATAGGAATATTTTGAAAATTTTAAATTATGTACTTTTTGGAAAAAATTAAATCAAAATTTTTATTTGTATTTTGACAAAAATTTTGTTATTAGAACCTATGTCCTGTTGTATATCATTGGAAAGAGCATAAAAAAAGCTGCAAAATGATACCTCTCCCAGCTCTCTAGCTCAATTAGGACAGTTCCTAGAGCGAATAGTATAAAATCCGTTCATGGTTTTTTGGCGAGATTTTGTAAGTTTTACATAGCCATATTTAAGAAACGGTTTGAGATAAAAATTTAAAATTTGGTATTTTTCTTAGTCTCAACACCTACTATGAGTATACCAAATTTGAGCAAAGTCTAATATGGTGAGGTAAATTGGGTGTGTTGAATTGACATGGATGACCCGCATTCCAAACGCTCTATTCCAAATTTCAGCACCGTAGGTCGACCAGGACAAAAATTAGCCACTGAGGTCCCTCGGCTGATCATTCCGCCTCCTTACCTTGTAAATAAATGTATTCTACGTGTTCCAGAAGCGCTCCATTTCATATTTCCTCACCTTAAGTCAATAAGGAAAGAAATTAGCCTTTTAAGTCCCTCAGCTGATCAGTGCGCCTCCGTGCTTCATAATTGTTTTCGAGGTGTTCCAAAGGAGCGCCATCTTAAATTTCAACACCGTCAGTGGATTAGAAAAGGAAAAAGCTGGATCCCACAGCTGACCAGAGCCCCTCCATACTGTATTGTAGATGTAGATTATTGTATATGGATTACGTTTAAAGGTGCGTATAGAATCCAAAACGCAGAAACATATCTTGTCTATAATCATTGAACGAAATATGTTATGCAAGATCTAAATGTAGCTGCGTAGGCGTTGGTGCCTACCAAGTAGACCTTAACCCAGTAGTGGCCGTAGTTCGATTCCTATATATTTTTCTAAAAATTCTTCTGGTTTACCTTCAAAAGTGCCCGTCTGATTACGGACATACAATTATTTTATATTTTACACAACAGAATTCAGGTACAATTTGGTGTACCATAAATGGTACGTTGCCCACTCGCTTGCACGATTCAGTATTCCTTCAACATGTGATTCAGTACGAATAATGGAGCGAATTTAGGGAAAATAAAACTGTTTACTCTCGAAGAAATAGAGGAAAATGAAAATTGTATTATTACAACAAGTAATCATTCATAATCGCGTTAATTATCATACTATCTGAGATTATGGAAGAAAGTTGAACAGTGTATTTGGACTTGAACGTTGAATGAACCGACAAGAAAATGTAATAAATTAACGTGGTTATTGTCTCAGTATTTATGTGAAATGTTATGATAAGGCTTAAAGTAGGTGTTAAACATTCCGGCATCCCATTTTGCGCATAATAGCGCGATTTCGTTTTACAATAAAGGTGCCGCCGCAACGATCTTGTTTTTGTTGGGGGATCTTTTCGATCTCAAATCTTGACTGATCCAACGATTTCTTGGGCCGAGGGCCTTTCGCCTTTCTTTCTGTGTTATATTTCGTTAAATAAGTTAATACAATACCTCTGCTGATGTCCATTTGTAAAATATTGTTTCGTGCCTATCGGCGATGTATCTACGAATTTTGAAGATATTTATCATCCAGATCATTATTGACCAATACCATTACTGAATTGAAGTGGCATTACGGTATGGAGGGAATCATTAAATCGTGTTTTAAGTGGTTTGTTGGGTGATAAAGTGAGCAAAATTTGGTAGAAAGGTCCTGGTAGAGGTGAAAGTACTTTTGGTTCGATAACTTGCATTTTATCCAATTTATTTTATTCCAAAATTGTGTTCTTATGAAAATTTGATTTTTGAAATTACGAGAATGTGAGGACACTTCAAGTACAGGTTTGTAGTATAAGGTATACCTAATTTAATGTAGTTAAGTAGATATGTAGTTGGAATACATTATTATTATAGTTGCTATGTAGTTTGTCTCATTTGTTTGTGTTAATATAAGGAGACAGCACTTACTACAGATATTTTTACATTAGTACATCTAAACATAGTATTTATAATTACCTTTTTTATGAGTTAAAATCGTCATATCTGATAGGGGGACCCATCCTGTGTGTTTCGGTAAGAAGTATACCTGGTAAAGAGTTATAAGTTATAAATCTAATGGTTTGGTGCAACTATTTATATTGTACTATTATATTGTGTATGTATTTACCTCGTCATTGAAGGCTGAGGAGGGGTAATTATCTTTTTTAAACGGTAAAATATACGCAATGAGAGCACTTCCAATAATTTCTGTGATAGAAGATGATAAAGTTGGGTCATTGCGTATATTTTACCGTTTAAAAAAGATAATTACCCCTCCTCAGCCTTCAATGACGAGGTAAATACATACACAATATAATAGTACAATATAAATAGTTGCACCAAACCATTAGATTTATAACTTATAACTCTTTACCAGGTATACTTCTTACCGAAACACACAGGATGGGTCCCCCTATCAGATATGACGATTTTAACTCATAAAAAAGGTAATTATAAATACTATGTTTAGATGTACTAATGTAAAAATATCTGTAGTAAGTGCTGTCTCCTTATATTAACACAAACAAATGAGACAAACTACATAGCAACTATAATAATAATGTATTCCAACTACATATCTACTTAACTACATTAAATTAGGTATACCTTATACTACAAACCTGTACTTGAAGTGTCCTTACATTTACAGCTCTGACGAGGCCCTATGGGCGAAAGCGCTTAGCTATTAAACTATACTAAAAAGAGAAGCTACTTATTCTCTCCCTCCGAAACCCAACGGTGAAAACCTCAAGCCTACCAACACTAAAAATTACGAGAATGTGAAATTTTGGCGTTGATTTACCACGTTACCCGTTACCACTCAACAACGGAGTTTGAAAATCATAAACTTGTAATGGACAGTTCATCTATATCGTCACATGAAGCCAGTTCACAAAGCCAAGCTAGTGTTTTGTGCCCACACTGTGGAGGAAGTTATACGCGCAGAGGCTTGACAAGACACATTCGAGCAGCCCATAACAACGACGTCCAAGACTCAAGCCCAAATGATGGGAACGCAGAAATACCTACTTACATAAATGAACTTTTCACGAGAGCATTCGGAGCACCTCTGGTTAATGAAGCAGGAAGTGGGATGGATTTGGAATGGAGTGATAGGTGGCAACAAGCTATGAAATTGAAAGGTAAACAATACCATCTTCCACAGGGTGCAGTTGGCCGACGTTTCGTAAATTTATTGACTAAAGAGATTCAAAATACAGCCAACAACAGTAGAACCGGTCTGTTTGAAAAGGTATTTTTCATGTGTTCCACAATTCTACAAAAGGAGAAAAGGGTAAAACAAGGAACCGATATTAGACGCCTATTGGGGAAAAGGGTGGATATGTGGGTTCAAGGGCAATATGACGAACTTCTCATGGAAGCTAAGCGAATAAGTAGACAGTTCAAATCGTGTCAAATGGATCTCGATGAAAATCATAAAGTGAGAATTTTCACATGTCTTGTTTGCCAAGGGAAGTTACGGGATGCAACAAGATGGATAGCTGACAGATCTGGTGGAAAAGTGATGCAAGCTGATACTATTCTGCCAAATGGAAAAACCGTGTTCGAAGTTCTTCAAGACAAACATCCTACTCAAAAGTACCCTGCATTAGAATCATTCACGCCATGCCACGACCTACCGCTTATAATTGATGTTGATGTTACATCATCCCATATTGAAGACGTAGCGAGACGAATTCGTGGGAGCGCTGGACCAAGTGGCACTGATGCCGTGCAATGGCAAAGCTTTCTCCTGCGTTTTGGAGCCCACAGTGCACGATTGCGTGAAAGTGTGGCCTCCTTAACCAGATATATAGCAAACAACGTGGTAGAATGGAATATTCTACGACCTTTCTTGGCACGACGTTGTGTAGCTCTAGATAAATGTCCAGGGGTGAGACCTATCAGAGTTGGAGAGTTGTTACAACGGATATGTGCCAAATCAATGGCTATTGTAACCGGGCCAAATGCCACAGAGGCATGTGGTGCTGATCAACTCTGTGCAGGCACAAAGGGAGGTATTGAAGGTGCGATCCATACAATGTCAGCACTGTTTGATGAAGGGGACCAACAAGGCCTCCTCTTAGTAGATGCGGCAATGAACAGACCTATGGCGCACTGGCATGCTCGGGTCTTCTGGCCTCGTTGTGCTAGATTTGTATTTAACACCTAACGTGGATACCCCTTGATTTTGCTGACAGATGAAAAGCATATATTGAGTCAAGAAGACTCCTTGACACAAGGAGATCCTTTAGCCATGATTAAGTATGCAATTGGAGTGCTACCTCTCATCAAACGCATCAAATCAAGAAGATGGATACATAATTGGTATGCTGACGATTCTGCCTGCTACGGATCATAGGAAGAAATTGCAGAATAGATGGAATTGCTCCTAGAGGAAGGTCCAAAGTTTTGGTACTACCCAGAACCTAATAAAAGCGTTCTAGTAGTCAAACGAGTTATGGAAACAAGGAATAACTTGGAGTATTTCAAAAGGCAAAATGTAAAAATATTCAAGCAGGTTTCTTGGAGGCTTTGTAGGAGATTCCATAGATCGGGATGAGTATGTAAAAACAAAAGTTGCAGAGTGGGTTCAATGCGTTTCAAAATTCGCTACTGCTTCATTGAAAAATCCTCAGGCAGCATATGCACCTGCGTAAAGTCTCTCCAATGTGAATGGGAATTTTTACAGAGAGTAACAAAGGGAAGTAATGATTCTTATCTGTCCCTATCAGTGGAAATAAATACTGCATTCATTCCGAATCTACTAGGAAGGGAAATCACAAATCTAGAGAGGACGCTTTTCTGCTTACCAGCAAGGCTAGGTGGACTCGATGTGAAAGACCCCAGTGCGTCAGCTTTTTCAACTGGTGAATCCACTGAATCCAGTGCAATATTGATGCATGCTATTCGGAGCGGAGGTCCCCGAACACAGCTGAACACATTGAAAACGTGAGGCGAGTGAGGGAACAAGGGCGCTCAATACGAGACAGTGATCAGAAAGCTCAGTTTGAACAGCTCGTTGATTTACTCCCTGCTAAACAGTCCCGCTCAATAAAGCGAATAGTAGAAGCAAAATCTTCCCAGTGGCTGACTGTAAGTCCAACCATGGCTGACAATTTTGATCTGAGTGCTACTCAGTTTCGAGATGCGCTGGCCCTAAGATACGGAAGGGATCCATCTGGGCTACCGTCACATTGTGATGGTTGCGAAGAGCAAATGAGTTTGACTCATGCGCTCAATTGCAAAAAAGGGGGCCTTGTCAAGCATGGCCATGACAACCACAGGGATGATTGCGCTAAACTCGCTAGTCTAGCCTGGGGAAGTGTAGGAGTGGAACCAGTATTACGAGAAGCAGAAAACGAGAGGCCAGCGCTCATCGCCGACATCGTGGTGGAAGAATTGTGGGAAGGTGAGAGGAAAGCGTTTTTAGATAACCGCATTGTTAATGCCGACGCCCCCTCTTACCTTCACCAAAATTGGGACGCAACTGCAAGGGCATATTCACAGCAGAAGCATGCGAAATATGATGTGGCAGCAGAGGACAGAAAAGGATCATTTACTCCATTAATCTGTTCTTGTGATGGTGCCTTACATGTGGAGTACAGTGCTTTTCTTAAGAGACTAGCAGATCGGCTCAGTGAAAAGTGGGCAAAGCCGTACAGCCATGTATTGAATTGGGTAAGAGTGAAAATTCAATTTTCTATCATTCGGGCTGTATCTCTTCACTTGCGAGGAAGCCGCAGGAAGTGGCGTCACCTGAATTTGGAGGATGGTGCTGCTGTACCTGCCATCAGCTAAAGGAATAGCATGAATGAACTGTCAAAAATTGGAAGAAAAAACTAATAATAATCACAAAACTGTTACAAGGAACTCATCGGGAAACTTCGTTCAATTCTGATTTCAATTTCGTTCCCATTTTATTTCAATAAAAGTGTTCTATCTTGGAAAAAAAAACCATTACTTGTATATTTTTTGGACAGCATAGCGCACGTTAAATGGTTGATAACTTCATCATCAATGAAAAGTGATGCATTCCTCAACATTATTGGAAGCAGAATTGGACTTTTTCTTGTGTTTGGTTACTCGACAAGTTTTAACGAGTTTTGATGGGTTTCCTCTACTCAGAAAAGCCTTTGCACAATTTCATCCCTGAATGGGAACTATTACTGCTAGGCCCACCTCCCAAGGAGAAAGAATAACAATCGTTAAGAGATCTTACATTCGCATCAGTGACCAACTGCCGCTGAGGTTCTACACGAACACAATACCAAAATTATCATCTCCCACGTCTTCATTGGTAAAGTAATTTGGCTCAAAATGAACAATGAGGGTCCCCCCCTTTCGAACAAATCAGCATTGACAGTTGGCTATTGATCAACCACCTATTGGGCTGTCAGTGGCGGCTAGATTATACATGCCAAATAGCTGAAATGGGGGAATAAATGAAGGACTCCAAGTCATGTGCAAAGTGGGCAACGTACCATTTATGATACACCCAACTTTATGAGTGAATATATTCAAGTGATAATCGTAGATTTTACCTTATTCATGGTAGTTCTTCCAGTACACATCTATAATAATTAAATATGACGGAAGATAATTTTTAGGAATGGTGAATGTATAATTATACATACTCTTCGTTCATCTTGATGAAGATTTGAGAAAATTGCAAAACACAAATTGGTGACCACACCTTGGGGATGGGTATGGGTCGATTCTTGGATACTGCACGAGCATTACAGATGGAATGATAGCTAAACATGATGTTTGAACTTTTGGGAGTCCAAAAATCGCTTTTGTTCATATCCAGCAGCTCTGTAAATTCCCCTCTCCCAACGGAACATATATGGTACGTGGCGCACAACTGGGTTAAAGGAAATCGAACATATACACTTTACTAGTTCTGTATTTAACAAGAGCTGACCTGCCAACTGAAAATCACTTAGGAAAAATAAATGACCACCTACGCTTCACTAATCCATCTGTATGTAACGGAGGTTATATATGTGTAATTTCACGCGAATGGCCAAACTTCTTTTTTCGATATTTTTTAAAAGTCCTGATTTTCTAGTATGCTGTACCCATTGGTAATACAAGCTAGGAGCCAAATTTTTAGAACCCTTCTTCGCCCAGCCTTTTCTCTACAACTGTCCGAAGTTTAGGGGTGTGCGCCAAACACTAACTTTTGTTTTAATTGCTCAACCGTTATTGTGCCCAAAAAAATAAGTAAGGTGGTCAATTCTTATAGTAAATCGTCTGCTCTTTCTGTTAGTCATGTCTAAATTTACAAACAACTTAAGCTTCCTCATGAAAACTCAAAATAAAAACTTCTTTTTCACATTTCATCAATTCCGCATTTTTTGAAAAAAAATTTTTTGATCTTAAATCATACCTACTAGTATGTAGAATACGAGGTTAAAAGGACGTAATGGGCCAACAAACGGTTTGTCGCCAGTGGTACTTAATGAACGGCCTGTACTCCCAAAAAACGTAAGCTTGCCCATGAAAACTCAAAATAAAAATTTCTTTTTCACATATCATCAATTTCGCATTTTTTGAAAAAAAATTTTTTGATCTTAAATCATACCTACCAGTATGTAGAATACGAGGTTAAGAGGACTTAATGGCCCGACAAACGGTTTTGTCGCCAGAAGTACTTAATGTACGGCCAGTACTGCCAAAAAACGTGAGCTTCCTCACGAAAACTCAAAATAAAAACTTCTTTTTCACATTCATCAATTTCGCATTTTTTGAAGAAAAAAAAAATATTTGATCTTAAATGATAGGTACCTATCAGTATGTAGAATACGAGGAGGTTAAGAGGACGTAATGGGCCGACAAACCGTTTGACGCCAGCGGTACTTAATGTAGGTACGGCCTGTACTGAATAAATAAAATAAAAATTGAGTTTTCATTATAAAGTTCTCAGTTTATGAAATTTGCTTAGAACTAACTTCACATTT
This sequence comes from Adelphocoris suturalis, assembly GCA_030762985.1. Taxonomy (NCBI): domain Eukaryota; kingdom Metazoa; phylum Arthropoda; class Insecta; order Hemiptera; family Miridae; genus Adelphocoris; species Adelphocoris suturalis. The sequence continues at coordinate 50,720,371 of CM061045.1, read as the reverse complement.
GACGGCACATCAGATAGGTGCAAATTTTATCATGAAAATTCAATTTTTCCTTTATTTTGGTAGTACAGGCCGTACGTTAAGTATCGCAGGCGTCACACCGTTTGTCGGTCCATTACGTCCTCTTAACCTCGTATTCTACATACTGATATGTATGATTTAAGATCAAAAAAATTTTTATTCAAAAAATTTGAAATTGATGAAATGTGCAAAAGAAGTTTCATTTTGAGTTTTCATGGGGAAGCTTACGTTTTTTGGGAGTACAGGCCGTACATTAAGTACCACTGGCGACAAACCGTTTGTCGGCCCATTACGTCCTTTTAACCTCGTATTCTACATACTAGTAGGTATGATTTAAGATCAAAAAATTTGTTTTCAAAAAATGCGGAATTGATGAAATGTGGAGTTTTCATGGGGAAGCTCACGTTTTTTGGGAGTTCAGGCCATACATTAAGTACCACTGGCGACAAACCGTTTGTCGGCCCATTACGTCCTTTTAACCTCGTATTCTACATACTAGTAGGTATGATTTAAGATCAAAAATTTTTTTTTTTCAAAAAAATGCGGAATTGTTGAAATGTGGAGTTTTCATGGGGAAGCTCACGTTTTTTGGGAGTTCAAGCCGTACATTAAGTACCACTGGCGACAAACCGTTTGTTGGCCCATTACGTCCTTTTAACCTCGTATTCTACATACTAGTAGGTATGATTTAAGATCAAAAAAATTTTTTTCAAAAAATGCGGAATTGATGAAATGTGAAAAAGAAGTTTTTATTTTGAGTTTTCATGAGGAAGCTTAAGTTGTTTGTAAATTTAGACATGACTAACAGAAAGAGCAGACGATTTACTATAAGAATTGACCACCTTACTTATTTTTTTGGGCACAATAACGGTTGAGCAATTAAAACAAAAGTTAGTGTTTGGCGCACACCCCTAAACTTCGGACAGTTGTAGAGAAAAGGCTGGGCGAAGAAGGGGTCTAAAAATTTGGCTCCTAGCTTGTATTACCAATGGGTACAGCATACTAGAAAATCAGGACTTTTAAAAAATATCGAAAAAAAAAGTTTGGCCGTTCGCGTGAGATGACCCATATAATAAACTCGATTTCGTGATGTGGGGATTCCACTGGATTAAATCAGCTGACACAACCGTCGTAGTTTTCAAGGCAATTTCTGCTGTTTTACCAATGGTTGCAGTCTAGCTGGGGGAATCGGGAAATGAGAGAGCTCGGGAAAGACCGTCTGGGAGAAGGCAAACGGGAGCAGTACAATCCAAGTGGGCGAATGTTAAACGACACCTGTGCAATCATGTTCGGCAATCATAATCATGTTCATGTTTTTGTGAGCGTTTCTCAGTGTTCAGAGGCATGTCATATGTCTATCGGCTGCTAATTTCTTTCAAAACGCGGAAAAATGGTTATTATGGTTGAAGGGCATACATTTACGAGTACTGGGAAATGAAGGACGGTTGCATTAGTTTTAATTGTTAGAATAGGAGAAGTGTGCAGTGAATTTTAATTGCTGGCCTTGTGTCAATTTATTCTACACTCATTTTATTTACAGGTGCTTATATATGCTCCTACATGAATCATATATGAAACATTTATCCATGAACGTAATGCGAAGAGAGATGAAGGAAATACTGGAGAGCTTATCAGAATGCTGAGATGCTTATATATGGCACAAGTGAACACAGGTACCGATCACGATTCCCCCACTTACATTGCCTTTTTAATTATTGCCTTCCCCCAGCTAGATTCCCGAATATCCAAGGTTAGATTTCCACCAGTTGAAACGCTACCTTACCAATTGCGATTCACTACTGTGTTCATGTATTTTTCTTGTGGGTAGGTGGCAAAGAATAATCTAGCTGTTCTCAATAATTCATGCTCAATCCTAGTTCACGATACTCTTGTTATCACATGAACGCACAATAATTTTGGTTCATTATTTTCTATTGAAAAGCTTCAAGGCGAGTAGAACTTTCGTAGAACAGTTCGTCTGCTTTCCTACTGGACGAAATGTTATGAAACTCGGGTCAAAAATCACATTTGGCGAGTAGATGGTCATGAATAGTCAGCATCACTTTCGATCAATCCTAATTTTCGAGGGTCATGTCTTAGGACTTGTTGATCTTTCACCGCTGCAGTTGGTCTTAAACCGCCACAAATTCAGCGTTATTTAATACAGTAGTTGGACTTTGTTGAAAAAACCGCATCGCTTCAGAGATATAATAAACAAATGTGAATAAAGTCCGAAATTTTTCGTCAATTTTGTTGTGAAGACAACAATTTTTGAAGTGGCAAAGTTAAGATTCAGGTTAACCCCCCCCCCAACTCAAATTGTTTGCATACAGTCTCAGTTTAGATTATACACGCCATCAAAGCAAATGGTTTATGTTGATTTTCTCTTCCAAAGCCAAGAAACCTCAGTTTTTTTTTTTTTACTGTGAATCCTTCAGACCTGCTTTCTGTTGTTACCTCAGGTAGCGATGCAGTTGTACCTTCTCCCAATTTTTCGAGCGATCGTGTCAGCTCTCCACTTCTGTAAGGGCGCACTCGAACTGGGTACTAGCCAAAAAGGGTTCAATAATCCTTACCTGAAATTACCTTACTTAAATTCTGGAGCAGACCCTACCCACACAAGATTTGGAAGGTACCCAGTTCAGGTGGTTTAGTTGCCGCTGGTGCCCAGTTCAGGTGAGCCCTTCTGTATACCCCCTAAACCGACTTTGAATGGAGTGGAATGGGAACGGGTCAACTTAACCACCCTCGGTGTTATAATTATTAGCTTTTGGCAGAAAAACAAAGGAGATGATATTGGAGGTGCTTACCTTCCACATTATATTTATGAAAAAACTCACAGTTTCACTGCAATAAGCACTGGGATGTGGAAGAACTAGAAGTTTCACAAATGCTATTTTTAGACATTTTTCGACTAAAAATAATATTTTTCCTGATTCTAAGGCTCATTAATATGTCGACATATTTTAGTCCGAGAATAACTAATGAAATTGTGAACGGAATCGGAGAGGAAAGAACATGAGCATCCCCTTGTAAATGCATACATATGTTGGGGGAGTTGGGTAAAGTGGGGTTGCCTGTAAAGTGGCGTACCCCCTCTTCTTCTCTTAATTTCCAAGTTTACTGCAGTCTGCAAGGTCACGCTTCAGTCCTGCTTTGATCTCCGAGAAGTTCGATCACACTGACAGGTAAGAGAGCATTTCAGAGTTTTTCATGCTATTATGAAAAATGTTAGCTTTCCTTAAAAAGGTGCATGCTGATCAGTAGAAGTTGATTATTCCCCCCAGTTTCAAGCTTGTTTCATAACTAGGAACATTTACTGTTTTAGGACGTTGCACAGCATTTTATGTCACTTAAATTTGGGGTGACTCCATATTTTCGACATTATTGATTAAACCTATGAGAAACATCAGTTCCCACCCCACAAAATATTCAATGTGGACGAGACCAGCATTTCAATGGTCCCAAACAATTCAAGTAAAATTCTTGGGATGATGGGCAAAAGGCAAGTTGGTGGTACAACTTCTGCTGAACAAGGAAAACGTTAGTTACAGCAATAATCTGTATGAGTGCTGCTGGCACTTTCATTCCACCTACTTTCATCTTCCCTCCGGTGAGACCATCGATTGAGTTGTTGGAGGGAACTCCACTAGGAAGCTCGGCTGAATACCTCCCATCTGGGTGGATTCAAAGTGATCTTTTTATCAACTGGTTTTGCAGGTTCATTGCATTCTGTAACCCAACAGAGAAGGACCCTGCCCTGTAGATACAGGATGGCCATTCAACACACAAGCCTTTGGAGTTCATCAACCTGGCCAGGGAGAACCATGTCGTGGTGCTGTGTTTGCCACCTCATTGCTCCCATCGCATGCAACCCCTAGTTGTTTCGTTCATGAGACCATTGGGTACCTATTACTCAGAGACCATAAGAGTTTGGATGAGGGAACATCCAGGTCGTCCTGTAACAATTAGACAAGTTGGGACATTGTTTGGCACATCATTTCTTAAAAGTGCGATCCCAGCTTCAGCCATTAATGGTTTTCGCAAAACGGGTATTTACCCGTTCAATTCAGAGGTCTTCAAGGACTGGGAATTTGCACCATCCCAGACAACGGACCGCAACTCCTTCAAACCAAGAAGTTGACCCCCACCAACCTTCAACCAGCAGCAGCTACATTTCACAAGATGATGATCTTCCTCAAGCTTCCACAACAAAACCCACCAATACATCTTTCAGCTCAGTCGCTCCTGCCGCAATAATTTCTATCCCTCATCGAGAGCACACTGAGACAAATAGGGATCGAGGCAAGACAGCTTGCATAACTGAGTCACCATTGAAAAACGAAATTCTGGCAGCCGTGCAGTTAAAGGAACAAAAGAAGCAGTTGGCTGAACAAAAGAAGCTAGCCTCTGAACGAAGGAAAGCTGCTGCTCAGCAGAAGAAAGCTCTTGCTGCTGAGAAGAAAGTATCTGCCAAAGTGCAGAATGGTGGTATAAAACGAACAATAACCGACGAGAAGTTAACACAAAGGAAAGAAGGAGAATCAAACCAGCTCAACATACGATCTAGCATGGATATCTGAAAACATAAGCCAGTTGCGAGCGTTCTTGATGAAAGTGAGAGTGACTCGACAGTTAATGAAGATGGTGGTAAAATCTGTCCAATTTGTCAAAGGCCCTTTTTGCAACGGAGCGGTGCACGAAAGATGCACTGGTCTTCAGGATGAAGATATGGAGGAGTTCCTGTGCCTGATGTGCCTCACTCTCAAGAGAGAAAATATGATTAAAAAATTAGTTTTAAGAGAGTCCAAATGATTTCAAAGAATTAAATAATAGAATTATGTATTTGATGCCTACTTTAAGCACATAGGATTTGTAAAAGAATGGTGTGAAGTCTTCCACGGTTAATTCAAACAACAGTTATTTTTTAATATTCCTGGTATTGAGTGTGACAATTATTTTTGAAGAATTGGAGAGTTTTGTATTCGTTTCAAGATCTTATTACTAAGTCATCTCGATTTAGTCATAGGATAGTGCGTTCCATTGTAATTGTAAGACTATTTTTGTAAGAAGACTGTTTTCGTTTCATTAGATTAAAATACAAATGTGATTGAAAATCTATATTATATATATATATATATATATATATATATATATATATATATATATATATATATATAAATAAAAAAAATGTGATGTAGAGCTAAGACTGAGCATCCATTTGATGTATGTTCACAATTTACTAAGAAAAACGTTATCATTTTGAATATTTGAGAGTAAAAAATGTTGAATGTATACAGATGAGTTGGGTAAAGTGGGGTTGCGTATAAAGTGGAGTACTCCGTAGTATTTTCTCAATAACTCCACTGATTATGCCTCAAACTCAGCAAAATTCGTACGCAGTTTAGATGAGATGTTACTAATTTATTGCCATGAATATTTAGAAGCATTTCAAATCACGGACATTTTGTAGCACATACCGTCAAGTACCCCGCTTTAAACGCCACCCTCCTTAACCCCAACTCTTCACTACCCTTCTTTACCGGTAACCATACTCCACTTTATGGGACAGGGTGCTAAAGTGGGGTACTTGGACTTTTATCACTCATTCATTTGTTACTCAGAAACGATAGGTAAGTTACGAATCAACCAAACTGGTATACAATGTAGATAACATGTTTGGCTAACTACCATAAGTATAAATTTGGCTTCATTTGAAGCAAAATCTTAGAAGGTGTGAGGCACGAACCAAAAGTTTCAGTCATGCAGCATGATCATATGAACGAATTTTCGTAAATTAACGTACTATGTTATGTTACATTGTTTTGAAAATTAAGGATTTTGAGAAAAAAGGAATTGTTAACTACCAATTTTATGGCAAAAACTCGTTCTAAATAATATTCTGCAATTCAACAAGAGATCTAGGATTTCCGACTTTTTTGGAGTTTTTACCGATTTTAGTGAATTTTCGTAGAAAATGAAGCTATTGCAATGGCTCCAAAAATTTTAAAATCAAAATTTTTAAAAAACGAATCCTAGAGTTTAACATTTTTCCACATGAATATATATATATATATATATATATATATATATATATATATACCTATGTATTTATTTATGTATATATATATATATATACCTATGTATTTATTTATGTATATATGTGTGTTCTTCCAGACGATAACTCTCCTTCAGGATTGAGATAAAAATTCCGTTCATGCGCCAAAAAATCAAACTTTCCAAACGAAAGAACGAGTTCGTTGGCTAGCATAAAATTGGTAGTTAACAATGTCTTATCCCGCAAAGTTCTTAATATTCAAATCAATGTAACATAATAATTATAGTACCTCCTATAACTTAAGAAAATTCGCTCATGCAATCATGCTGCATGACTGGAATTTTACTTAAATTTAAGAACATATTTCAACATAAGTTTACACATAAATAAATGTTTTAATGTTCAATTTTATAGTTAATAAACTTTATTTGAGCAATATTCGGCTAAATAATATAAATTTAACGAATCTTAGCCGTTTTTTGCTATTTTTAGTGATATTTGCAGCACTTTTTTAGTGATATTTTCAGCACTTTTTTGAAATTTGACTAATTTAATGTGCTCAAAAAATGCTGGCCAACGATCTCGTCCTTTCGTTTTTTGGCGCACGAACGGAATTTTTATCTCAATGCTAAGGAGAGTTATGGTCAGGAAGGGCACATATATATATATATATATATAATACATATGAAAAAAATGTTAAACTCTAGGATTCTTTTCAGAATGTCTCAAAACGGATTTCAATGAAGAAAATTTTCAAACATTTTGATTTAAAATTTTTTGGAGCCATTGCAATAGCTTCATTTTCTACGAAAATTCTCCAAAAGTACCCTACTTTACCCAACTCTCCCCTACATGAGTCCTAGGTGTCGGCCTGCCTGATTTTCGCGAATGCTTTTCAGGAATGTTGGGGTAGATATACAAACATTTGACACTATTCGTTTGTAAACAGGTATTTAATACACTGTCAACTTATTAGCGAATTTTCGTTGAAAATTAAGCTATTGCGATGGCTCCAAAAAATTTAAAATGAAAATTGAGAAATTGAAATATATATATATATATATATATATATATATATATATGTAAGATTCTCGCCTGACCTCGCATCTCATTTCCTTGTTAATCACAACCTGGAGTCTTGTTAGTCACTCCATGTTGTTTTTCAAATCCACAGTTGTTGTTTTAGTTACCAAGAACTTTACTTTCATCTCTCATTTTTGCTCATTTATAATCCGTTTGTGCGTTAGAATCGACTTAGTTTTCGATTCTCAATAAATTTTGAGCATCGTTTCTTTTGTATTATTTCGGTTTGTGGATATTAATCCTAAGTCTTATATATATATATATATATATATATATATATATATATATATATATATATATTATGTGATGTGTGTGTGTGTGTGTGTGTGTGTGTGTGTGTGTCATTCCAGACGATAACTCTCCTTAGGATTGAGAAAAACAAAATTCCATTCTTGCACCAAAAAATCAAGGACGAAGGACCAACCGAAAGGACGAGTTTGTTGACCAACACTTTTTGAGCACAATAAATTGGTCAAATTTTCAAAAATGTACTAAAAAAATCACTAAAAATGGTCTAAAACGGCTAAAAACAGTTAAATTTATATTTTCAGCATACCCATAGTCACAAAACGTTAAACAACAACAAACTAGGCCACTATAAAATTTATGCCAAAAATTTGCAGAAAAAATGTACTTAAATTTCATTAATATTTGCTGAAAAATTGATCAAAAAACTGAAAATTGTCCAATATCCAATACCTGTTTTGAATCGCAGAATATTATTTGGTACGAGTGGTACAATCCATATTGTTGGTGGTTAACAAATTGTTGACCTAAGAGGGCTCAAATTTCAAAATAATGCAAGATAACATAATACTTATAATCTATAAAAATTCGCTCATATGATCATGCTGCATGACTGGAACATTTTTTTTGCTATACCTAATATTTAATTTCAGATCCTTGTCTCCACCCTGTGTCGATAAATGAATGTACCATTCTCATTAATAAGTCTAATTTGGTACTGAAATCATATGGGTAAGTAAGTAATTACTATATAATGCCATTTATTTACTGTGATATGTTGTAATTTGCATTATTTTGGTTAATTGTTTTCAATAATGAACCTTTGTAATCGACCAAGAAAAAAGTTAACCATCGTAGGTTTACGTTTCAAGATACGTAAATTTCAAAAATCAAATTTTAAAAAATATATCCGTCCGTACGTCGCACAATGGGAGTAGGAAATTTTGGGTGGACATTGTTAAGGTTTCGGAATGTCTGGCTTCCAAGAAGTACCGTGAAGGCCCATCGAGAGCAGCCACTCAAAACTCAAAAGGTATAAACTGCCGAACATTAAGTTCTAGTCATGTTTTTTCATCTCCAATCGCCATTGATTTTAGGAATAAAAGTTATTATTTTTGTGAATTTGTTCGACCCAAATATTTGCTTTGTTCGTAATAGTTATTTTACATTTAATTCCTGTATATTTCACAACTGAAAAATTTCCCTAGTTCGGGGCTGACTTGGGACGCCCCTTGAAAGTAGCATTAAATGATCCTTCGTCGTTGTCTAAGATTATAATTGCTAATCGTTCTGCCTCTGCCCCTACTCTTGCCATGTCCACTTACAAAACTCCCAATTAGGGCTTACCTAAAAAAAACTTCGTGAGATCCTGAGGCGCCCTCAAGACGGCGATGGACCAGGTTTAACTATTTAACTAGTTTTTTCTCATTAAAATTGACCCCATAAAGAGACGTTTTGCGGGACGGTGTTTGTGGGCTAAATACAGTTTTGATTCTGCCAAATCTGAATCCGAAATCGGATATCGAAAAAAGAGACGGGAAGTTGGACAAAATGCGAGGGGAAGGGAGGCTAAGCGATTAAAATGAGAAGTTAAATGTGCCCTCCGTTTCAGGAATGTGCGACGCAGGCCCTTTTTACCTGAAGGGGTTCAGATGACTTTTGTCCTCACATGGTCCGGGGGGGGGGTTTCCCGTTTGCCCTTCTACACACATCAAATAATGGGCTAACTTTAGAAAAATAAAACTGGAAAACAAATATGTACAAACATGCAACATCTGGCTGTTCTGTTAGTACTTAGTGAAATGTTCTTAAAACTATACTTTTCATAGTTCCACATAAGGTGCCGCTTTTGATAGACATTTCCAACAGAAAAAAACCTCTGCCAAGTTGGGTGGGCAGTATAACTTCCTCACATATATAAATATATGGATGGATAGAATAAGTTGAAGAATTAAAATTAAATGGCAATATATATTAGATATTGCATAGTTATTAGGTACCTTTTATAAGATGGGTGGGCAGTATAACTTCCTCACATATTGTAACATTGACGTATAGAATTAGATGAAGAATTGAAATGTTCTTTCCATTTGCCAATTTTCTGGTGAGTGAAGCCACGACATCATTACAGCTTTTGACTATGAAAGCGGTATACAAGTTGCATTTTCCGCCATTGCTCTCCATCAGTCCCACTCAGACCCGCCCCTCCTCGCAGCCTATGAGCCAATTTTTCTTCTTTCTTTTCCTTTTCTATGTCTTTTATTTTCTATACTTTCAATGCTAACGAATTTCGTTATGTCAGGTATTTGTTGATCCGGATGTTCACTTAGAACTGCTTGACCATTGGGTAACCTGTCATTTGGAAGCAGCACTCCACCTTTGCCAGATCGATTAGTGATCCATCGAACAGCCTCTCTCAACTTTTCTTTTAATACAAGGCGAGTAAACACCCTGATTCTGTGTTCTTCTTCTCCGTCGTTGTTCTTGTGAGATTTCAATTGCCGATCACATTGCTCTACTTCATCCAGCAATTCTTGATATTAAGACTGCCTCCACCTATCCATCCTTTTATTAAGAATTCGCCTTATGTCTGCCCCAGCTTTGATATTCTTTTCTCGTTGAAGCATGGTAACTCATAGAAAGAGCATTTTCTCTGACGGATTTTGACCACTACCAGCAGCCTGAACTTCTTCTGTTAACAGTGAGACGAACTGTCTTCCAACAACCCTTTGGGGCAAAGAATACCTGCATGAATAGATGCCTCTCAAGTGCATCTATAGCTCTCTTCCATAGAAATCCCCTGACGGGGTCCTCCGTTCCTGGTGAACTGAGAAGAGGACATACCACAGAGTAAAGTAGGAGTTACAAGTAGGGTGATACAAAGCCAGCTTAGAACAGGCTTTGTCTGTCTTCTGTTATTGCAGTAGGAGGTGGGGTTTCTTCATCCTCTCTAATGCTCGCACTTTGGTTGCGAACTCTCGCACATGCTGGGGCTCTAGCCAAGAGGCCGTTTAAACTGACAGACTCCCTTCCACATCCGGAACACCGAACACGCCTTGTTTCACCTTGGATCATGGATCGACGAGAACCGTCTCGATTTTCAGGAAGAGGCATCACAAATGGTTTTTTACTATCAGAAAAATATACTCACTACCTACTATTTTTCAATCAACCCTAACAATCAGAAAACTAGTGATGGATTCCAAGGAACCGTAACAAACAACAATAAAAAAACTTTTTTTTTGGACTTCAAAATTTTTTAAATTCGTTGTACCAAAAAGCTCGAAATAGACGTCTGAGGCTCACTTCCTCCACTGTTGATTAGAGCTCAACACCCTGACGGCCCAGCAGAACGCCCTTGCAAATTTTTCCTAATAAACTGCACTTTAAACCACTTTTTCTGAGACTTTATTGCGGAATAAAACAAAACTAGTAAAGATCTGTAGTGAAAATGTTCATTGATAGTTAACTATAAAATGAATGTTACAGAAGATCAATCGAACTGAAACTCAATCGCTCATTCTATCATCCCCTCCAAGTCGAATTGTATGGGCGTCACTGTCCTTCCAGTTGCGATGACATGTCTTCTCAATGCTCAACCAACCTGACGTCACTTCAATGGTTGAACGTAAGTTTTATTCATTTTTTATTTTATTTTATTTATTATTATTTTTTTTTTTAAGAAGTAGGCAACCTAATTCCCATGATAAAAACAGGATACATTAACGGTTGCAGAATATTACTCAGAGGAAATTTATCAACTAGGTATGAACTAGAACATTACAAAATGGGTGCACGAAATTGGGCTGAAATATTTGCTTAAATATTAGTATTATGTGCTGCAAAAATAGATTAAAACTGCAAAAAATGCTTAAAATCCAAAACTTTGTTTGAATAGGAGATCATTATTTAGAAATAGTTTTTTGCCATGAAATTGGTAGAAAGCCACTTCTTTGTACTAAAGTGCTCAAATTTCAAAGCAGTTTAGCATAAATAAATACATCGATTATTTAAGAAAATTCGCTCATTCTATCGTGCTGCATGACTGGAACTTTTTCAAGATTGTTCAGCTGTCTCTATCGATGTCCTAGCATATTTTAATGAAATTCAAGTATATTTTCACGTACACTTCTGTGCACAAATTTTGAATGTGATGCACTTCTGAGTAATATTCTACTACGAAATATCAATTTAACGAATTTCAGCAGTTTTTGTGATTATTATAATTTTTTACGCGATTCTTGAAATCTGAGCAATTTATTGTGCCTAAAAAATTATTGGACATTTTTATTTATTTATTTTCATTTTTTAATTTATGAGCTATTGTTTCTGCTTCATTTTCTTCGAAAACCTAACAGATTATAACACAGCCCTTAGAACGATTTGAAAACCCAGTAACGATTATTATCAAGTTTTGAAATGGCTTTCAAACTTGTGAGTTGCACCCAAAGTGCCCAATACAGTACTGACTGACCTATAGAAATTACATCGTAGCAGCGGGGTCGTTGAGGTGCTCGTTTGGGGTGTCATTGTGTAAACGCTCTTCACGAAACGACACGACTTGACGTGCCATTGTCGGGTCATTCAACGTGCAGTTATAGTGTGGCGCGGCCTTTAGCCCGATAGCTCCTCGATCGCTTATATGCATCAAGATCCGATACTGAATAGAGTTACGCACAGATCGAAATGGAATGTAAGGTCTCGTTTTTGCTTGCTCTAGGAACGCTGATCACATCATTGGGTGCAAAAAGATTGTAGAACAAACCGACCATCATCCACTAGTGAACAGCGATATCCCTCCCTATCGAACTTTACGGTACACCTTTTGCAACGTTTCTTCATTTACACAATTTAAATTATTATACATTTTCACACACAATTTGGCCTTTCTGTACATAATAGGTATCGTGTTTTTCCCCTTCAATAAAAAACCAAATTGAAGACAGAAAAACCTCTTTTCGTAATGTTTATGTACACTCTGCCCTTGATAACAAGGACTCGATAAGGAATGATAACGCGCATGGTTTTTAATTATACTTACTCGTATTCTACCAGCCCCAAGATATGCCGTTTTAAACTTCAGTATCGTATTTTTAATATAAACATATTTAGCCACAGAGTTCACTTAGCTGATCAGGGCCTTCAGCCCCTCATAGTGGTATTCTATCCGTTACGATAACTTCCTCTCCGTAATATCCTCCATGCCACTGTATGACTAACTCTGGGATTTTGATGTGGGGAATAACCCTATTGTATGTTGAATAAATGGCTAATACGAAAAGGTTGAGCCATCATCATCACCCCTCCTCGATAAATCAGTAGGATGAGTGTGGCAGGTACTATAAAACCTCCATTTTTCAATCCATCCGAATTCGGGGTTATGAGCCTTCTTTCTTTTTTTCAGCCACTGAAGGAATTTACTGTACATGATCTGCAGCCAGCTCATTATTGTGCAAGAGTGAGTTTCTATTGGAAGAATTATGGGTAGAAATTTACTTTTGTAACCGTATTTACCAACGTGTTTTTAACGCAACATAATAAGTTATATATTTTTATTGTAGGTGGTTTACAACACTCATGGTATGGATTGCTGTATCATTTTTACCGAAACTGCTTACGTGCACCATGGTGAGTACTGAGCACTCTCCTTCACTCGATTAATAATATCATCGATGATTGGAAATGGTTGACTCCCTAGTACCAGGAGTGTGTTTAGTTCTCTGAAGTCGATAGATAATCTAGTTTTTTCTTTCTTACTATTATCAGCTATCTTTTAACAAATCAACGTGACTGGAGTGGCAAAAAAAACTCCTCTTTCAGGCCATGGCTCATCTATTTGTTTTTCTACTTCTTTTTAGTCATCGTAAGGGTAATACGAATTATTGCTTTCGTCCCGGTGCATACTCTGTTTTTCGCGACTAACTCCCCCCTAGAGGCTTTAAAGCCATGGGGTTTATAGTGTATTGTATTATTCAAGTTTATATATCACTACTTATCAAATCCATTGTAATGTAAAATGTTTCTTTTCTCTTGGTAAATAAATACACTTAAAAAAAAAATAAATAAATAAAAAATAAAATTAGGTAAGTGGTATCTAATGTTTCTGCATAGGTGTTGACGCCGACTGAACAGAAATTAATAAAACTTAATAACACAACTAATCTTTCCTTACACGAGCTGATGATGCAGTGCCGTGAATTGGTGAAACCGCGGTGTCGGCACAAGACTCGCTTGCTGGTGGCCTAACACTATCTAGGGGTCTTTGATAAAACTTAGTTCCCCCGATAAATTATACGGTCGCTGCTCCATTATAGCTTGTACTAAGAGAACGGAAAACCGTACAGCTTTTCGGATGATTTCATTCGGTTTGTTGGGAAAATATATATAAATGACAACCAAAAAACATTACTGTTACCTTAAACGTTTTTGAGATCTCGAATTTTTCAATATTTTAGCCCTTGATTACTAGGCACCCTTTATGGCTGATCAAAATTGGTGCCAATGTTATTGGCACATCCCCTGCCTATGATTTTTTAGCCAAATTTCATGACTTCGTTTTTTTTGTTGAGCCATGATTTTTTTTTTTTTTTTTTTTTTTTTTTTTTTTTTTTTTTTTTTTTTTTTTTTTTTTTTTTTTTAGGATTCTAATCTTGAAACGTAAACAAACCAACACATTTTGAGGGGGTTACTTTTTTTTTTCTTTTTCTTGGTTGAATTCAAAGGTTCAATGTTGAAATTAATAAACCAAAACTCTAAAATTCATGGCTTTGTGTGAATTTCTTGCAAACTTTTTGCAAATTCCTTGTATCAATTCCTTGTAAAAGTTGTGAATTTATTCTATTACATTTTTATTAACTATGCAAACCAATGTAATAAATTATTATTCTTCGAGAAAAGATATCTGCATATCATTTTCTGGTTGCCTTCAGGATTTGGTCCCTATTTTTGAAGGACGAATTAATTTTGTAAAAGGACAAATTCTTTCGAAAAAGGACGCTTTCAGTTTGGAAATGCTATATACAGTCCTGCGCCGATAGGGGGGGGGGGGGGGGGTAGCCCCCAGCCAGGCAAGGGTTACATGATAGGCTCCACGGGTCTGGTGTGTATATTACAATTTCAAAAATAGAAATCAAGATAGAACCCATTCTGCAAAAACGTAGGAGATTCAACATTCTCATTAGCTGAAAATGAGGAATTGAACACTTCAGGAAATTGGTGCAGCCTCGAAACTGGCTGCAGTTCCCATATGTGCAGTGACGTACATAAATTCAGTTTTTGATGAAATGGAGTGTGGAAACGTGAATTCAGCCAATGACTCGGCTACGAAAATCCAAGGAAAAGGATCGGCGAGAGAGAGACCCTGCGATGTCGGATCATGGCGAATAGAAAGAATCGTAAATTTCGATAACACTCTGTACGTTCCTGAGCTCCATGTTAATCTGATATCGGTCAGTAAGATTGCTGACGCAGGGCACTCAGTGACATTCAAGTAGAATTCAGCTGTCATCAGAAACGAATTTGGCTGACTAATAATGAAAGTGAAAAGATTCAACAATATACCTATGTACTATCGTGAACTGAATGAAGGTCATACATACGTCTTCCAAGAAAAACCCAAATACTTATGTTCAACAAGGGGAATATAAAGTCCAACAAAGAAGCCCTTTATCCATAGAAGTATGGTACCAAAACTATGGCCACCAAACTGAGGGCAATTTAAAAGAACTTTACAAAAAGAAGAGAGCTATTGGTATTCAATTTACTGGTAAGCTGCTTGCATAAGAAGTTTGCGCCGCAGGAAAATTAACTAAAATGCCGTTCCCAAAGAAATCAATCAGAACAACGGGTAAACTGGATATACCTACTCATAATTCAAATAATGCTACTTGTATTTCGGCGAAATACTTTTTACATTCATCAAAGATCATCGTGTGAGGTGAGGTTTTTGAAGATGAAGGGTCAAATTTTCTCGGTGTTTGTAAAATATAAAAATCAAGTTGTGGAAAAAAAAACGAAGAAAAATCAAATACATCCAGTCAGGCACTGGCACCGAATACTGCAACCAAGAGTTTGTTAAATATTTTGAAAGGGAGAGAATAACAAGTCCTCTTGCTGTATTATGCACCCCAGAACAAAATGAAGTCGCGGAACGGAAAACCCGATCGTTAGTGATAACATGTTTGCTAACACAGGCAAAGTTACCCCCTCATTTCGGGCAGAAGTTGTCCCCATTGCAAACAGCATAAGCAACAGATGCCCATCCAGCAGTATAGGAAGAACTCCGTTCGAGGTGTGGTCAGGAAGACTACCAAATGTCTCGTATTTCAAAACAATTGGTTGCAAAGCCTATGTACTCAACAAACTTCTTACTACAGGAAAATTTGAGCCTCGTGGGAAACCTTGCATTTTCATTGGGTACACTGATCAGTCGAAGGCATATAGAGTCTGGATAGAAGAGAAAAGAAAAGTTATGTACCAAGTTACACGAGAAGCCAAGTTATTGGAGGAATTCTCCGAAGACATGAATAAAAAACATAGATAAACCATACATTACTACAAGAATATAACAAAAATTCAAATGGAAAAATTACTGTATTATTAGATACAATAACGGGACAACCTGAAAAAAGAAAGGTGCAAGAATCGTTATCTGAACAAGAACTTGAACAGAATATTGAAAATCTATCAAATCCGCCACCATCCCAAAATACAATAACAAATGGCAAACCACCAACCAGTACGAACCAAGTCGCTACAAGTACTTTTATGAGAGCTGCTTTGTATAGAAGAAGAGGTCGTCCGAAAATAATCTCTAATGGAAGAAGAGCAAAGTCTACTAAAAATATTACTTACATGGCGGGACAAGAAATGAATGATCAATATCAACAATGTTCTCGGGCAGATGATACTTATCCAATGCACTCTCTCGTCCTGATGCTGTTGACTAGAAACAAGCCATTCAATACTAACATCAAAACTGTGAAGGAAAAAAACAAACATTATCTAAGTTATTTCGCCATGGAGTGCCATCACTTGTTTACCAAACAACGTGGAGTTCAGAAGTGATGAAGATGACCAATTTGAGGGGACATTTATAGGAAATCAAATGTGAGTCATCTCACACCACAAATTAATGGAAACCTGTTATATATGATTTTCATACATTTCATGAAACGGAAAATCATGTGCTGTAGCTTTGTTGTAAAACAAAATATTCACTACGTTCCGTATTGCCAGTGTTAAGATTCCACTGCTGATAATTTAATAATTTTAATATCACTCTGCTAGAATTTTTAAATAAAGATAGATCCCATCCTGAGAATTTCGTCACTGACCACGCTCTCCTAAGATGTGTAGTTCTTTTTCAATGATTTTTCAAAATTTCAAATAAATACTACGTCACAGCACCCTGTTTTCTGGGTAATACCCTCCTGGCCACTGTGATGTTGCATATAATCATTAGTCAGAAAAATATGAGAAAATTAATTACTGATCTTAGGTGACTGCGTTTATAGTTTTAATTATCAGGGTAAAATCTACTTTCAAATAAAAATTTAATAAAAAAAGTATGTGCGCGAACCCCATTATTGATCCATGTATGGGAATAAATTAATTTTTTAAAAAGTGTATGTGCCTACAATCAATTAATTTCATTTCTAGTGCAGTGGATAACACACAGCGCCCATAATTTTCATCAGTCGACATTTTTCCATGTGATGTTGATGGTACTGATTCTGACAGCAGTGATGGCGGCATTTATTCATTTTCTATATTGTAAAGGTAAGTTTTCATAGAATGATTAATTTTAAATGAAACTTTTGTTCCCACAAGAAGGGTATAAGTCAAGTGATTTTCGTCAATGTTTTTGGATTCATTCTCGTGATAATTCATAAAACCACTAAAATAATCAGAAGTGGAATAGTTTGTCAACAACACTTCTGTTAGTTATGAATCTTAAATTAGGTATCCTAAATTATGGGTTTTCGCGATCAATGTTTTTTCTCCAGTTTTTCAGTCCAGAAGTTTATTCAGGAGACTGTCAGTAAGAGACCGATGAACACCGATTGTATGACTTCCTGTATTTACTTCCTGGGCGAGTAGGAAAGCGATAACTGTCTTCTAACCACCCCTAAAAGTTGCAACAAACTCCTGGTTTTGGCAGAAAATTAAACATGAATAGAATAAATTCAACATTGAAAACTCTTGCTCGCCTGATGTGTTGAAGTTCGAATCAATTTGAAAAGCTTCATTTGAATGTTCGCTATGGTATGTGGTTATTACTTTCCGACCCGCCCAAAGGGCTGTAATATAGGAAAGTCGTGCGGTGCGATCTTCTTTAGAAAAAATTGCTGCAACTCCCGCAATACTGAGTGTAGTTAGACCTTATCTGCATACATCTATACGAACCGAAGTGATATATTAATGTATTTTTAAAAACATTTTCTTTGAAATGTACCACATAGAAATCTACCGATATCCACTTTCCCTGTGACAACCGCGTACAGGCGCTTTGATTTGGTTATTAAAGGTTTTACTGGGTTAAAGGAGGTGTTCTCTCGAAACATTGATAATCATATACTCGTACATCGACCCAACGCCTGTACGTGGTGGCCGCCGGCACTGGGGAGAGGTGGATCCCGGTGGATTTCTAAGTGGAACGTTTCAAATTTTGAGTAGTTTATTTCTCTTACATTCTTAATGATACGTAGGTATGTTTTAAGTCTGTCTGTAACTTGTATGGAACGACATAATCTCAAGAAAGAGCTAGCGGAAGTAAAAAAAGGTGCAAAAAAACTACGTTTTTTCAAACTATTTTTGGAAGTATTTTGCTAATTACCTCCCATAGATGATTTTCCCAAGCATGAGGGGTATTTAATATCACTCGGACCCACAAGAAGAGTGACTTATGTGAATTTCATCAAAACCCCTCGAGTCATTTTGGAGAAAAGGCAAAAAAAGTGCTAAAAACGACATTTTTTCTTCTACTCTGATTTTTTTACCCCCTAAAAATGATCATTTTAAGCTGATTTTACTACAGTAGAAAAATCGGGGGTAGAAACCCAACCCCGAAATTGGATTTTTTTATGTCATACCGTAAGGTCGCAATCGTGTACACGAGTTAGATACATACATACACACATACATGCATACAAACACATGTACATACATTTTCATGAAACGTCTAGATATGGGTTCAGGTTGAACAAAATACCCATCCTAGCATGAGTTTCAGAAATTGATTTTCAGGGTGGTTGCAAGACTTTCCCTCCACCCTTCGGGTCAAGTAAGGAAAGTGAAAAGTGGCCTTTATCGTGAATTAAAAATTATATGTTATATGACAAAAAAGTCACAAATAGTACTCTATCCGGTGATGCGTCCGAAAGTGCGACGCCCTGTGTACAGGATTCATTCCATATTAGTGAAAAACGTTGTCTATTTCTACGAAAAATAAAGAGTTACAATTGTTAAAAATCGAGTTACAATCGATTTCGACGGTTAGGCCATCATCAGTAACAAACAATAACTGAAGACACATTAGAAAGGACACAGCTTTTATAGTCACAGGTGAACGGAGATTAAATTCCATTGGTAAAGAGAAAGGAAAGGGGCAGGAGGTACAACGAATTAAGTGCAAACAAAGTAACGGGGGATTATAGGTAATTAGATGAAGTGAAAGGGGGAAAAAATAACTAAAAATGGTTTCAACAGTGTGAAGGGATAATTCCAAGCTTTATAGAAATGGACCTATCAGTGGTGAAATATATTGATGTATATCCTCATTTAAACATTTACCAGATCTGTCACTTTCGATAATTTCGAATTTTTCAAGTACATTCACCATACCTCCCTTCGGACAAAAATGAAGAAATTCTACAAACTGTCTATCTGTCAAATCAAAATTGTTACTATGATTGGATTCCTTAAGATGTTTCGCAAATGTAGATTTACCCTTATATTCCCTGAAATCCTCCTGATGCTCGTCTATTATTTCCCTGAATTTCCTACCAGTTTGACCGCAAAATTCGTAGCCACAAGAACATTATAGTTTATAAACCCCCTCTTTTATCCTGAACACTGATTTTGTCCTTAACGGAGACTAGTAATGCTTTAAGACTATTTTTTAGTTCTAAAACTTACTTTGTAACCTCTCGATGATGGAATTTTGCCGATTTTATCCGAAATTTTCCCATAATAAGGTATACTTATCCATTGCTTTTCTTCTAAATTTACATCTACCCTAGCCAGATTGGAAACATTTTCCCTACTCTTATTCCTAATAACCTTATCCCATATGGTATCAGCAAGATCTCCTCCATATCCGTTACTAGCCGCTATGCTTTTGATAATGGATTTTTCTTTTAATAAATTTTGTTCACTCATTGGAATAGATAGTGCTCGGTTGATCATAGTATGAAAGGCTGCATGCTTATGGACTAAAGGGTGATTTGAAGTACTATGGATAGTTATATCGCTATATGTATCTTTTATATAAATTGAAAAATCATGCTTTTCGTTTACCAAAGAGATGGACCGTTATCTCCTCTGCTTGCAGATATTTACTTGGATTATCTTGAGCAAAAAATATTTACAACTTCTAACACAAATAATCTTCTCTGTTGGTATAGATATGTTGATAATAACATCATTCTATGGAAGGGCAAAGAAAGACAACAAAATTCTTTTCACGAAAAAATCAATAAATTAGATACCTTTATCAAATTCACCCTCGAATTCGACGATAATGAACTAAATTTTCTTGATCTGTCCATCTGTTTGGTAAATGAGAAGCATGATTTTTCAATTTATAGAAAAGATACATATAGCGATATAACGATCCATAGTACTTCAAATCACCCTTTAGTCCATAAGCATGCAGCCTTCCATAGTAGGTATGATCAATCGAGCACTCGGTATCTATTCCAATGAGTGAACGAAATTTATCAAAAGAAAAATCCTTTATCAAAAGCATAGCGGCTAGTAACGCATATGGAGGAGATCTCCTTGATACCTACCATATGGGATAAGGTTCTTAGGAAAAAGAGTAGCGAAAAATTTTCCAATCTGGCTCGGAAAGATGTAAATTATGAAGAAACAATGGATAAGTTTACCTTATTATGGGAAAATTTCTGATAAAATTGGCAAAATTCTATCCTCGAGAGGTTACAAAGTAAGTTTTAGAACTAAAAATAGTCTTAAAGCATTACTAGGATCCGTTAAGTACAAAATCAATGTTCAGGATAAAAGTGGGGGTTTATAAACTAAAATGTTCTTGTGGCTACAAATTTTGCGGTCAAACTGGTAGGAAATTCAGGGAAAGAATAGACGAGCATCAGGAGGATTTCAGGGAATATAAGGGTAAATCTACATTTGCGAAACATCTTAAGGAATCCAATTATAGTTACAATTTTGATTTGACAGATACACAGTTTGTACAATTTCTTCATTTTTGTCCAAAGGGAGGTATGTTGAATGTACTTGAAAAATTCGAAATGATCGAAAGTGACGGATCTGGTAAATGTTTAAATGAGGATATACATCAATATATTTCACCACTGAAATATGTTGATAGGTCCATTTCTATAAAGCTTGGAATTATCCCTTCACACTGTTGAAACCATTTTTGGTTATTTTTCCCCCTTTCACTTCATCTAATTAGCTATAATCGCCCGTTACTTTGTTTGCACTTAATTCGTTGAACCTCCTGCCCCTTTCCTTTCTCTTTACCAATGGGATTCAATCTCCCTTCACCTGTGACTATAAAAACTGTGTCCTTTCTAATGTGTCTTCTGTTATTGTTTGTTACTGATGATGACCTAACCGTCGAAATCGATTTAACATTTTAACTCTTTATTTTTCGTGGAAATAGACAAGGTTTTTCACTAACTTCCGTTTTGAAATGGGTGTCCACAACTTCGTCGCGAGTGATTTAGTTTGTACTAACTGGTCAGCAACTCAAATTTGCTGAACAACGGCATGAAGGCAAATTAAAATGAAACCCAAAGTTGAATACGCTTGAAAAGGATGAGTACAGGTGTTGTTCACTGACCCAACGAAAAGTTTTAGCGTTTCCAAGTAGGACTCAATTTTTTCTCGCGCACATCATGACGCGGGGAACCGGCGATTCCTTCCCGTCAAAGTGAAAGTTGTACCTTGCGACCCGAGGGAGATGGCGATTCCTACCGGTGTGAGGCCGGCCAGTGAGCCGAGGTTCGGCGATTCCTTCCCCTCCAATCTCAAAGTGATAAGGCCCGTCAGGGGGAATCGCAAAACAACAAGTTGCAAGTTTAGTTATAAGTTATAATAGATGATCGATGATGGATCCTGGCGCTGCCGACACTGTTTTTGTCACGGAAGGTAGCGAGAAAAATCGCACCGTTATTTTTAGATATAGTTTTAAATTTACTTTTCATAAAGATCTGGTTGGTGGCGTTAAAAGGTGGTTTTGTAGTGGACAGAAGAAGTAGGTATCAGTGTAAGGCGTTGATAAAAATTTTGGGACAGGAAGTGGTGGACTGTTGTGACATTCACCCTTACCAATTTGCTAAAAGGGTCAGTGTTAAATTGGGGGGGGGGATTTAGAGCACTGAAATTGAAACGTGAACTTTACTACGGATTTTTTATTTTGTGGTTATTGTGATTTTAATACTTAGTGATTGTAATACTCTGATTTGGGTTTTAAGTAGGTACTTAATTGTGCAATTAAGGGTTTAGTCCTATAAAGAGTTAATTTTTGCTTCAAAACTAACCAACACCTGGGCGGGAAGCAATTGAGTAATGGGAAGGAATCGCCGATTGCACGGCGGAAGGAATTAAGTACCTAACTGGAAGGAATCGCCAACACTTTAAGGGGAAGGAATTGCCATGCGTTTTGGAGGTCGGGAAGGAATCGCCGGTCCCCGCATGACGCACCGAAGCATTAACACTCGTTTTTCTCGCGTGGCTTGATGCTCTTGACGGAGCCGGTTAGGACACACCTAAACTTGTGAAAAAAGGTTCAATATCAGTTTCTATCATTTGACTTTTCTTGATTACAATAGCTGAACGAGATTGATTATAATCAACCGTTCAACCATTTCATTCCAATCATTCATTATACCGATCCATTCATGTTAATTAATCCATTCATTTTAACGATCAATTCAACTTCACGAGAAGAAAATTTCACAGGAGAACGAAGGGAGAATAGAATTTCATGAGGGCGACAATTCCTGATTGTGATATCTATTAATTCTTTCTATATTTCTTTCGTAGGTATAATTAGAAATTTATACGAACGGGTTCATGAACACAACTTCAAAGAAGATACACAGCTGGTTTCAATTCAAAAAGAGGATCCTCAAGAATATGAAATATTATTGCTTTACCCAAAGAAGGAAGAATTGTTCATGAATTCAATGACAGCATTTAGAAAGCTGCTGAAAGTTTATACCAAACGAGTAAGTTTCAATATGTAAACCAAAGAAGTAGTAGTTTATGACATGCTAGACAAAGGAGTGATTTTTCGTGCTGGTTTCATTGCTGCTAGAATTAATATAAATCCGTCTTGGCCAAATATGAATTTATATTAATGCAAAAGGTTCGCCTTACTATAAACAAATAATTAACTAACTACCTACCTACCTATTCAATAAGTTCTATTCATGCAGCATGACCGTATGAGCAAATTTTCGTAAGTTATCATATTATATTTTGTTACAGTGGTTTGAAATATGAGCACTGAGTATAAATAAATAAAAAATGTTAACTACCAATTTTATGGCAAAAAATTCAGAGTGCGTTATCCGCTTAAAATATTACATTCACACTGCACCATATGGCAGGATCCTTTCATTAGAGATTAGCGAGTAGCAGCTGTACCCACGGATACTAGACCGTTTCTAGTATCCGTGGCTGTACCTATTTAAGTGAAGGCTGGATCCCCAGAGATCCCGCCAACCCACTTGAGTGAGATCTAACTTCAACTTCATGCTCAAATACATGTACCAGGGTGATCATATCCGACAGTGTCTAGATTCCGACTTTTTGGATCCTTCAAGTTCAGCGTCCTCCATAAATTGTCTATCCAACAAGGCTGGATCCTCAAGGAGTTTACCTATGAATCTGCCTCAAATTACCAATTCATTAGGTAGGTACCTACTTGAATCGGCCGGATTACGTACTTGATCGGCCGGATTGTAGCATCCGCCTCAACCATTTCTTAATTTCATATTTAGTGCAATTTATTCCGTGGCCAAAATATTGGCACCACAATCACATTTCGTTTGGAAAAAATGAACTGACCATACCTTTTGATAATAATAATTTATTTTACCAAAAATAGGAGGTTACAATTGGTACATTTGGCCCTCACACAAATTAAATAAATATATAGGTATGTAACAAGGTAACAACAATGATAACAAATCTCATTTTTGTTATCCATCCATCGAATTCCTTGAAGCTAGTAGTAAATTCGTTATTTGTGTATTAAAATCTTGTTGTCACGATTCGTTATTTGTGTACCTAATAAAATCTTGTTGCACAATGACTCATATTCAAGTCAGAAGGGAAATTTCGAATTTCGATCAAAAATTGACTTAGTTGTTTGCTGAAAATGAGGCAAATCTCTTCCAAATTCAGCCGAGTTACAATAATACACTGTGTCCTTTCTTCAAAATATTGACACGATGTTGCAGACAAAGTTTATATAATTAGTAATTTCTACGGGAAACTCCTGATTAATTTTAAAAAGTATCAATTTAAACTGCTTATAATAGTATCCAATACCCACATGTATGAAGGCGTAGTTAGTTTATGTTACTTACCTCAATCAAGTCATCAGCCGATCATTAGCCAGATTGAAAATAAGTATTCCACGCATAGATTAAATTTGGAAAGCATAGTCGTATTGTTAAAATTTCAAATCTTAGCGACAATGGTCAGTATTTTTCAAGTACTTACATGAAAAATAATCAACGATCGTTATCAATTGTGCTGAGCAATGGAGTAGGTTGGTATGTACTCAAAAGTAAACAAATAAGGTAACGTAGTGACTAAAGTATCACAATTGCAGAATAGCCTACATCTGCAAGACAGGGAGCAGATGATTCACTGGATTTGGGCCTTATTATGTGATAAACCAGTCGTGCCAAAGGAAAGTATTTGAGGGTTGTGGAACCCCTAAACCTTACCCGAATTCGAAGTTCAGTTTGAGTGCAAGTGAAAATATTGAAACTTAAACTAGGAAGATGTTGCAGAAAGTGAACAATGTCAATCAGGATTGTGAATCTGATACCTAAGACAGAGACAAAAAATTCTGAAGTTTCATTGCACGTCTCAAATCTTGTTTATGAGTACCTACTTAGTTGGTACATATTCATACAGCGTCAACTGGTAATACCTCCTAGGACAACAACTAGAATTCATTGTTGACATAGGATGTTTAGTTTATTCGATAAGTAGTAAAATTTATAAAAAATTAAATGCCCCTGCAGGGCATTTCAGGGAATCCAGTAGGTACTTTATTACACGTCATCTAGGGAAGTGGGGGAAATGGGAAATTTTAACACAGATTTGTATTTCTACATTTATATTGTTCAAGCCAAAATGAGCTAGAAGTCCTTTTGGATGTAGAACTGCTAAAGATTCGGGAAATACCATGTTTGGCTTTAAATGTTACTGCTAGTAATTTTTCAAATGCAATTATTCTAAGAAAACTCCAGCTCGTTTTTAAATGAAAAGGAAATTCACAAACTATCAATTGAAATATCATGTTGATGAAAATGTTGAACCACTCATAGCCACGTTCAGAAGGAATCCATATCGCAAAGGAGCAAAGTCGAGGACGAAATTTGCGGGCTGATTTCGTCTATTATTTCGAGTACCTATGGCGACAATATCGTCTGAATGGAGCACTTCAAGTCCAACGCTGGCAAGCCTCCTACTTCTCAATAATGTCTTCCGGTATAAGTATAACGGGGTTAGACGCACAGTTTCATGGAGGGTTGGTATGCGTGCATCTGTGAAGTCAACATCTTATGATAGTAGCTCTCTCATTTTATTCCAGTTTTTCAGTGTTTTCGAGCGGTAAAATCGGAAAATCGTGTAATAGTTAGGCCTTTGAGTGCATCTGGTTGTGCATAGTCTAGTGCATCGCGTTTTGGCCGTTGGTTATCAAGTAAATTGATTTTTCGCGGGCACCTAATATCGAATTGTTCTGGGTCGGCGCGATAAGCAGTCTGATAACGCTCCGCCGTAATCTCCCGGCTCGGCAGGTTGACCACCTCACACAGGAAAATCCGTAGAGAAGGGTGCGTGGACACGCGAAGCTGGTTTATTGCCCTGCGTGATTTTGTCAGGTAGCAACGCATTGCGTTCATGTTTTGCGGGTGTAGTCTACAGACAAACTTTGAAGGCGCACCTAGTAAGTGACTTTATGTTTAAACAAACTGCTTTGGCGCTCTTTATCTGTCGGTTTTGCGCAGTAATTACTTATTTGGTTTAACTCAGCTCATTAACATGTCATCACCACAAGAATTATTCAACAATGCTTTAATGGAAAAGCTGAATGGTATGTGTCCGGAACGGTAGGTAATATGGAAAAGACACTCCACGGACATTTTTATACAAGCATCATCCAATTTCAACAATCATATGTTTGGAAACGATTCTTGTTGTCTTTAAAAATAAAATCAGTTCTGTAATTGTGTTAACTCAAGAAAACTTGTGTGCTTATTTCACTAGAATAATTCTGATACAATAACAGTGTTTAAGTACTTTAATTGAGAGTTAACATAGTGGCGACCCTTGCCAATCGAAATGGATAGACTGAAACTATTCCGTATGAAATATGCCAACAGTTTTGACGCCGAACTGGAAAAATTTAGTACAGCGGCTCATCAATTCGAAGAATCCTCGCGGATCCCTTCTCCCGTGGAGATGACGACCTGCTTAAGGCACCTGGAGGATATTGGTGAACGTCTGTTTGAAACAGAACTAAAAATTCAAGACGAGCTCATATCCACAGGCGTAACACAGGACGTATTCCTTGCAGAATGTGCAACTGAGGAGAAATACCGCCGGAAGGTTTTTGCGTGTCGCAGTCGATACGAACATCTCACTACGCCCAAATCAGCAGCTAATGGTGGCGGAGGTGATATTAGCGAGGCCAAGAGTGTTTTAACTCGGCATCTGAAGCTACCAAAGCTGAAATGGAGGGAGTTTGACGGAGATATCAAGAAGTGGTTAGGTTTTTGGGGACAGTTTAAAAAACTACATGAAGATGAGTCAATGCCAAAAGAAGACAAATTCCACTACCTCCTTCAAGCCACAACGCCTGACTCAAAAGCACGAATCCTTGTTGAAAGCTTTCCACCGTCAGCAGACGGGTATGACAAGGCTATTGTACTCCTGAAAGAACGGTTTGCTCGAGATGACTGGCTTGTGGAGGTCTACTTTCGTGAGCTGCTATCAGTAGTCATGAAACATGTAGTAGATTTTCAAACACAGCCTTCTCCACCGCCGCTCTCACAGCTCTATGATCGGATAGTGACACAGCTACACGCCCTAGAAGCCCTTGAGGTGAAAACCGACCAATATGCTCCTCTCCTCTACCCTCTCATCGAGTCCGCACTGCCATATGATGTTTTGAAGGCGTGGGAACGAAAACGGGACCCAGAGAAGACGGATCGTCGCGTCATTCTAGACGAGCTGATGACCTTCATGAAGGCTGAAGTGAGCAGTGAAGAAAGAATAAGCAGATCAAGACAGAGCTTTGTTGCAGAGAATTCAAAGCAAGAAGATCTCCCTACAGCAGCAACCTTGGTTTCAGGAACATCCAGTGAGGTAACATCCAAACAAGGTAAACCAAAATCATTGCCTAATACCAATAATACGTGTATATTCTGTTCAAAACCACACTATAGTCAAGATTGCGTAGCTGTTCAGGGGTGGGATCTTGAAAAACGAAAACAAGTCTTGTGTGAAAAGAAGGGATGTTCAATTTGCCTAAAAATTCATGGAGGAAAATGTCGAGCATTCATAAAATGTATTTTTTGTAAGAACCGACACTCCGTAGTACTCTGTCCAGATTTCAAGCCTAAGCAAGATAAGAATCAGCAAATTTCACCTACTTGTGCTCAAATCAACACTCACCCCAATGTTTTATTGCAAACCCTTATCGTGAGAGTAAAAAACCCCAAAAATGGTAAATCGCTTCTAGTTCGTACATTGCTCGATACAGCATCGTCCCGCACTTATATTTCTAAGGATTGTATCAAAGCATTGGGGCTAGGCAAAAAGGGGAATGAAACACTCACGCACAGTTTGTTTGGAGGGGTCGAGTCTGAGAGTATTATACATGCTAATTACAATGTTGATGTTGAAAATTTAGCTGGAAATTACTGTCTCAATTTTTGTGCACTTGATCAAGATATTATCTGTAAGCATGTACCTCGTATAATAGATGTATCAAATTACCCAATTTTGAAACAAAAGGGCATATTTCTAAGTGATGTTGGAGTTGGTGCACCCAAAATTGACCTATTATTGGGTGCAGACGTTCTTGCCAAAATTATGACAGGGAAAATTGAAATTGTCGAGGAAGGTTTGACAGCTGTGGAAACGCGTTTAGGTTGGTCCTTAATTGGTTCTAGTCGAAGTGCCCAAGCACAGTTGAATGTTTGTCTCCTCAATTTCTCAATCAAGGAGCTGTGGGATTTAGAAACCATAGGGATTAAAGATGACAACCAACCTTCTATTGTTCCGGCTGATTCTCAACTTGTTCACGATTTTTTTGTCCGCAATATAACAGTAGACGAAGAGGGCAGGTATGAGGTAAAACTTCCATGGAGAGCTTCCTCCGTTCCTCTACCTTCAAATTTCACCCTTGCAGAAAAGCGTCTCCAATCCGTGTCACGAAAATTGATCGCTCAAAGTCTGTTCGATGAATATGGAAAGATTTTTGAGGAGTGGTTTGCTGAAGGTATTATAGAGGATTGCGACATTTCAAGTCAGGGTAAGCTCGTGCATTACCTTCCGCATCACGCAGTCATAAAAGAACATTCCACGACTAAAATACGACCAGTATTTGATGCGTCAGCGAAATTCAAAAATTGTCCCTCGCTGAATGATTCGCTTTATACAGGTCCAAATTTGATTGAACAAATCCCTGGTCTCTTATTAGGATTCCGACGAGGACGTTTTGCCACTACGTCGGATATAAGAAAAGCGTTCCTTCAAATAAGTTTGGCTATTGAGGATCGGGATGTGCTGCGTTTTCTTTGGTGGGAGGACTATGAAAAGCAAAAGCTCAAGGTTTTCAGACATCGTCGAGTAGTTTTCGGAGTCGCACCGAGCCCCTATCTACTTGAGGCTACCCTAGCTTACCATTTAGACCGTTGTCCTCTAGAATATAAGAAAACTGCAGATATTCTCAAGAAATCGTTTTACGTTGACAATTCTTTGACATCCTTCGACTTTGAGATAGAGCGTTCCAAGTTCATTGAAGAGGCCAAGGCGGTCATGCTCCTAGGGAAATTTGACCTGCGTGGATGGATAGGAAATAATGAAAATAATCCTACTGCAGAAGAGCCAGTTTCAGTATTAGGCCTTCTCTGGGACGTGCATAACGATCTTCTCCAATGCAATGTAGCTAACAAAGAAACCGCAAATTCAAAGAACGAGGCTATCACAAAACGTAAGCTTCTCTCTCTTGCTCAAGGAATTTTTGATCCTATTGGTTTCACCTGCCCAGCCACACTAACTCCTAAACTGATTCTCCAAGAAGCGTGGTCACTAGGAAAAGGTTGGGACGATGAACTCCCCGAGGACATGGACAACAGATTTCGCATTTGGTTCAGCGAGATTTCATGGATTGCCCTTTGTAAGGTCCCGAGATGGGTAGGGATTTTTGATTCCTGCGATGCTTCTTTACATGTTTTTTGTGATGCCTCGAAGGATGCTTACGCAACGGTGATTTTTATCCGTACTGAAACAAATGAAGGCGTAAGAATCAACTTACTCCAAGCCAAATCACGAGTCAGTCCGGCCCACAAAGTTTTGACTATTCCTAGGCTCGAGTTGCTCTCCACTCTTATAGGCGCCAGATTGTGTTCGACGATCAAACGAAATTCTGCCTTTTCGCAATTAAAAAGCTATTATTGGAGCGATTCAAGTGTAGCACTCACTTGGATAGTAAAAAATGAGCAGTGGAATGTGTTTGTTCACAATAGAGTACGGGAAATCCGATCGATCAGCAACATTTCGGATTGGCGTCATCTCCCATCGGTAAAAAACCCAGCGGATCTTCCTTCTCGGGGTTGTTCTGGGAAAACGTTGTTTTTGTCAAAGTGGTGGGAAGGGCCAAAGTGGTTGTACGAACCTTGTAGTACTTGGCCGAATTGTGATCCCGTCTCTGACAACGAAGCATACGTTGAAACGAAAAAATGCTCTTTAACTCTAGTAACGCAATACAACTCACCAATCTCGACTCTTCTTTCGATTTCTAATCGGTACAGCCGGATCGTACGAGTATTTTCTTGGATGCAACGCATGTACAACCGAGGTATCCTGTCATCTCCCGTTACTCGAAACATTCCATTGAAACGAAAATTCCTCAATGGTGGTTGGACCAACACGCCTTGGGTTAAACCCGTTCAGGAACTAGGAGTCGGAGAGATGGAACAGGCTGAACATTCACTACTGGTATACATTCAGAAAGAGTCGAACCTCAAGTCTACACTATCGAAAAAATTTCCGTTGATAGTTGATGAGGGTGGGTTGTTACGAGTCAAGACAAAGCTGATTCTAGGAGACGATAGGGAGGATTTCAAGTGTCCCATTCTCCTTCCCTCCAATCATAAATTGGTCTTCATGCTTATCATGGAAAAACACCTTGAGCATAAACATGCTGGTGCTCAAACCCTTCTGAGTACCTTACGTGAACAGTTTTGGGTTCTCAAAGGTCGGCGTACCATCAATACAGTCTTAAGTAAGTGCGTAGACTGCAAACGCTTAAATTCTAAAGCTGCGGATCCAGAAGCCGGCTCTCTGCCAATGGATCGTATGAAAGGGGAAAACGCTTTCCAAACCTCTGGGGTTGATCTTGCGGGCCCTTTATACCTGAAAGGGGGGAGGAAAGTATGGATTGTGCTGTTTGCCTGTGCTCTATACCGTGCAGTGCATCTAGAACTTGTAGAGGACCTGAGCACTGAGGCTTTTCTAGCAGCATTGAGACGGTTTATCGCCCGCCGTGGTCGAATCTCAACCCTGTATTCCGACAATGCTACTAATTTTCGCGGTGCATATAATGCATTGAATAGACTTGATTGGGCTGCAATAACGGCAGAAACAGCCATCAAACGAATCAAGTGGAAGTTTCTGCCACCCGCTTCTCCTTGGTGGGGTGGATGGTATGAGAGGTTGATTGGGATACTGAAAGGCCTCTTACGAAGGAACTTAGGGCACTCAAAGCTCAACTACGTATCGCTGTACACGTTACTGTGTGAATGTGAAGCGGTGATGAACTCGAGGCCATTAACGTACGTTAGTGAAAATGCAGAAGACCTCATGCCCATAACACCAGCACATTTCGTCAAGTGCATCCCAGGTACAATGGAGACAGTGGACATAGACACTCTGGACTCCCAAAATCTGAACAAGCAGCTGCAACACCTACAAGCTATGCGCATAAGTCTCAATGCTAGATTTCGGAAGGAATACTTGGCGCAACTCGTACATGTTGGGAAACAACGAGGCACCAAAGTGGAAGTCGGCGACATAGTCCTAGTGGGTGACGATAATAGCAAAAGGATCAACTGGCCCCTTGGGAGGGTCGTCGAGGTCATGCCTGGAATCGACAACACCGCCAGAGTCGCAAAGCTCAAGACTGCCAAAGGTGAAGTTGTACGCCCATTCCAACGACTCTACAACCTGGAGGTTCACAGACAACTCATTACAGAATCTCCACAGATACCGCAGGATTCTGAGGGGATCCATTCAGAACAGGCACCAAACAAAGAAGCAGAACCTGCGACTCCACGAAGGAGTGCAAGAACCAGGAAAGAGCCAGACCGGCTGACATTTTGAAAGCCTCCTCTGATCTGCATTCCGCCTACCATCTCATTCATCCTTTGGGTTCCGGAGGATGTCCGGAACGGTAGGTAATATGGAAAAGACACTCCACGGACATTTTTATACAAGCATCATCCAATTTCAACAATCATATGTTTGGAAACGATTCTTGTTGTCTTTAAAAATAAAATCAGTTCTGTAATTGTGTTAACTCAAGAAAACTTGTGTGCTTATTTCACTAGAATAATTCTGATACAATAACAGTGTTTAAGTACTTTAATTGAGAGTTAACAGTATGGATTTAAAAATGTCAAATGGTTTTGACAGCATGAACCTGTCTCTCCAGAGTCATGCACAGGAGATGAACGAAAGACTTGATGACCACCTATCCCGTATATTGAACCTTGAGAGAAAAATCAGAGATCACAATGTAATCATCTTTGGTTTGCCTGAAAGCTCAGCGGATATGGATCCGAATCTGGAAAGTGGTGTCTGTGCTTTCTTTGGTGAAAAGCTGGATATCGCTGTTAATGCAGTTGATATTGATGAATGCTTCCGTCTAGGGAAGAGTTACAACGCTAATAAGACTAGACCTACTGTTGTTCGATTCATATCCCTGAAGATGCGTAATCAGGTCCTCCAACGTGCACCAATTTTGAAAGGCACGGAGTATGGCATTAAACAGGACGTTCCATTTGAGTTGCGTAAAAAGTGGGCTCAAGAGCGTGCAAACGGAAAATCAAGTAACGTCGACAAGAACAAGGAAAGTAAAAAGGACAAGAGGAAACGCGACTCACCTCCAGCAGGCGATGGAAAGAAGAAACCAATCTTGCAGTCTCCAAAATTGGATTTTCCGGGAGGAGCCTCTCTCACACCAGCTTCTTAAAAATAGTCTTCTTTAATTGTCATGGCTATTTCGGTAACTTTATAAATGATGCCAATTTTTTTGTTGATAATGATTATGATATAATATGTGTTTGTGAGTCTTGGCTTGATAAAGATAATGCTCACCTTGATTTGAGTGGGTACCAGGTAGTGGTGTCTGCGGCTGAAAGGCAATCAGTGATTGGAAGGCCCAGTGGGGGGCTATTGATATTCTATCGTAACACCTTCGAAGTTAAAATTCTTTATAAATACAGATATTGGTTGTTTGTTGAAGTGAAAGGTCATTATGACAATATGATACTGGGTTTGATATATCTGAATCATGGACTGACAGAGTCACTATGCCAAGAGCTTGACCCAGTCATTAGGGAAATCAGAGATATTTATGTGGGGGTCAAGACCATAGTTGGAGGTGACTGGAATTCTCGTATTGGTGAGGGGAACCAGAGGTTTGAGGAGGAGTTTACCGAAAGCCGGCTCACTGAGACTAGGCAGACGCAGGATAAATTCAAGAACGCCTGTGGATCTAGATTGATAGAACTCATGGAGTGCTCAAATATGTTTGTGCTAAATGGCCGCACTTGCGGTGATCAAACTGGTAGTGTTACATATGTTTCTAATCTTGGTAAGAGTTGTGTTGATCTCGTATGGGCAAATATTGAAAACGTTAATGAAATCCATGACCTAGCAATTGAAGATATTGGATCTGGCTCTGACCATCTTCCCTGTTCGGTGACACTTGAATGGCAGACTGCTGTGGAAGTTAAAACAGACCAGCCTTCTTTTTGCTTAGAGGAAAAACTTATTTGGGTGCCTGATAAAGCAGTTGCCTTCGGGGAGTGCATGGAGAAACCTTTGTTGGAGTCTGGTGCACATGCCGATTCTTTGGTTATGTACTCACAGCTGGTCGACGCTATCTTCAATTCTGCCAAGGCAGTAGGCATGCATAAACCCACCAAGGTGGTAATGTTGAGATCAAATGCGCAACCTTGGTTCAGCAGAGAGTGTCGGGAACTAAGATATCGCAAGGCATCACTATTTCGAAAGCTCAAGCGTCAGGGCTTCAACTCACCCGAATGGTCAGTGTACAATTTATTAAGTAAAAGCTATACATTAAAGAGGAGGGAATCAAAAAAATTATTTTATGAGCAGGTAAATATAAATATGTCCCAGGTTCAGAATGCCAAAGACTTTTGGTCGGCAGTGAGAACTTATAGAGGGAAAAAGCACAACCAATCACAATTGAAAATGGCCGATTTGGAAGTTTTTCTTGACCCACTGTATCCCGGCACAGAAGCCTTAGAGGTAACTAAATTTTATGGTGCATTTGACCCAACATTGGATTCTGAAATCACATGTGACGAATTGAAAAAAGTGCTCAGCTCCCTACCAAGCAAAAAGTCAGCCAGGCAAGATAAAATTCCTTATGAATTTTATAAAAATCTGTCGGAAGAATGGAAGCATTTCATTGTATTGTTGTTCAATAGAATACTGGAACAAGGGAGGGTTCCTAAAGAGTGGACAGACATCAAAACAATAATGTTGTTTAAAAAAGGAGACCCAAAAGATCCGGCCAACTACAGGGGCATTTCTTTGATATGCACTCTGTTGAAAATTCTTCAACAGATTCTGTTGAATCGCTTATTAATCCACATAAATTCCAAAACTCTTATTCCAGAAAACCAGAGCGGGTTCAGAAAAGGGAGAGGCTGCATGGATAATGTTTTCACCCTTGGAAGCATCGTTGCTATTAACACCCTCCAAACTGGAAGAAAGGTGTTTGCATGCTTCATTGATTTCCGGCGAGCCTTCGATACACTTCCACACGAAATTATGTGGGGAAAATTGTTTCAGATGGGCCTTGTGGTGAATTAACCACTAAATCCACTACAGGCCTTAGTGCAAGATTCATTAACCTGATTAGCGGGGTATACAGGGATGCATCGTTCTCTGTCGCTTTGGGAAACTGTCATTCCAAGATGTATGATGTAAGCCAAGGAATATTGCAAGGTGATGTTCTGTCGCCTACTCTGTTCTCACTCTTTGTCTCGGATTTCGAGGAGTTCCTCAGGAGCCGAGGAGTAGTTGGGGTCCCTATTAATAGCAAATGCGATGTGCCTTGCATATTTTATGCTGATGATCTGGTGCTCCTCAGCGACTCCTATGTTGGAATGCAAAGAATGCTCAGCCTCCTACATGAATACTGAAACCTGAATAAACTACAGGTCAATTGTGGCAAATCCAAGGCTATGGTTTTCAGAAAAGGTGGGCCAATCAAAAGTTATAAGTTTTTCTGTGGACCGGATAAAATTGAATTAGTGAACAAATACACTTACTTGGGTATCACCTTTTCTAGCTCCGGTTGTTTCAGGGAGCAGGCTAATAGTGCAATGAAAAAAGGCATTTCAGCCGCATGTAATGTCGTCTCCATCATCAAAAAATCCCGAAACAACAATGGAAATGTATGGAAAAAACTCTTTTCGGCTATGTCTTTATCTACCTGCCTTTATGGTGCTGAAGTCTGGAGCCTCCCTTACGCAGACATACTGGAACGAGTGGGTGTTCGCTTCTTCAAATCACTGCTCTATCTGCCCTGGAACACTCCTGATGCCTTCATTAGAAAAGACCTGGGAGTAACTCATATGAAGCTCGAGGTTATTAAAAGAACACTAAGCTGGTGGATTACACTACTCTCCATGGATCCCACCCGACTCCCGAGGAAATGCTTCGATAGGCTGCTACATCTTGACTCTCGTGATGGACCAAACAAATTGAACTGGGTTTCGCAAGTTAAGAAACTTCTGGGCCCGGGAAAGTCTTTTCTATCTGAGCCTGAGGGTAAACAGTTCAAACGCCTCATCCCCAGCATCATTGAGAACACCAGGAAGGAATTGATTCAGAACGTGAACACAGACATTTTCACATTTAAAAAAAGCAGAATACCTAGGATTCTAGTTTACAGAATAGGAAAGTAAGAATGAAACATATAACGTAGGAGAACTTTTAGCATGGATGGTAGGGAAGATATCACAGAGTAAAAGAAGGCATGGAACTAGAAGTGGTTTACCTCCTTGAATCATGGAATGACCAGAAGAGAATCAGTTTGGCTAATGGAATAAACAGAAACCCCTCTAGTGGAAACCACTCATGACGTACATTTCATTCTACGGTCTTTAGAAAAGTGGAAACACTGTCTGAGGCAAGGCCCCGAATATTATAAGAAATATCCCTTTATGACCTTTCTTTCCCGTTCCTTGCCCTTTATTTCCCGTTCCGTGTCCTTCATTTCCCTGTACCTATCCCTTCACAGTCTAAGCTGAATCGACGAAATTTCTCTCTCAATAGGTTGATAACCCAACCTAGGTATTTTGTTGTTGGTATAGATGGATCCTTGGCATAAACCTATTCCTTCTAGCATCCACCTTCGAGCCATAGCATGGAGCTAAACGCTTCCTTTTCTGTTCTAATTTGAATCGATGAGTTGCTTGTAAAGGCTTCACTCTAGTTGGTTACTATTTTCCCGAAAGTACTGGGGCAATGTCCTGATCCCCCCCCCCCCACCGGCGCCGCCCCTGGCGTCAATCCAGGAATTAGAAAAGATGAAAGGAACCAAATCGCACCAAGTCGCGAAAATCGTAGAAGTTGCAAAAGTTCCAATAGTCGCAGAACTCAAAGAAGTCGCAGAAGTCGCAAAAGTCGCAGAAGTTGCAAAAGTCACAATAGTCGCAGAAGTTGCAATAGGCGCAGAAGTCGCAAAAGTCGCAATAGTAGCAGAAGTCGCAATAGACTCAGAAGTTGCAGAAGTCGCAATGGACGCAGAAGTCGCAGAAGTCGCAATAAGCGCAGAAGTCGCAACAGGCGCAGAAGTCGCAGAAGTCGCAATAGTCACAGAAGTCGCAGAAGTCGCAATAGGCGCAGAAGTGGCAGAAGTCGCAATAGGCGCAGAAGTTGCAAAAGTCGCAATAGACGCAGAAGTCGCCGAAGTCGCAGAAGTCCCTAAAGTCGCAATAGTCGCAGAAGTCGCAAAAGTCGCAATAGACGCAGAAGTTGCAGAAGTCCTAATAGTCGCAGAAGTCGCAAAAGTCGCAGAAATCGCAATGGTAGCAGAAGTCGCAATAGACGCAGAAGTCGCAATAGACGCAGAAGTTGCAGAAGTCGCAATGGACGCAGAAGTGGCAGAAGTCGCAATAGTCGCAGAAGTAGCAATGGACGCAGAAGTGGCAGAAGTCGCAATAGACGCAGAAGTCGCAAAAGTCGCAATAAGCGCAGAAGTCGCAACAGGCGCAAAAGTCGCAATAGTCGCAATAGTCGCAGAAGTCGCAAAAGTCGCAATAGACGCAGAAGTCGCAGAAGTCACAATAGTCACAATAGTCGCAGAAGTCGCAAAAGTCGCAATAGACGCAAAAGTCGCAGAAGTTGCAATAGGCGCAGAAGTCGCAAAAGTCGCAATAGTCGCAGAAGTCGCAATAGGCGCAGAAGTCGCAAAAGTCGCAATAGACGCAGAAGTCGCAGAAGTCGCAATAGTCGCAGAAGTCGCAGAAGTCGCAAAAGTCGCAATAGTCGCAGAAGTTGCAATAGGCGCAGAAGTCGCAAAAGTCGCAGAAGTCGCAAAAGTCGCAATAGAGGCAAAAGTAGCAGAAGTCGCAATAGTTGCAGAAGTCGCAAAAGTCGCAATAGACGCAAAAGTCGCAGAAGTCGCAATAGGCGCAGAAGTCGCAAAAGTCGCAATAGACGCAGAAGTCGCAGAAGTCGCAATAGGCGCAGAAGTCGCAATAGTCGCAGAAGTCGCAAAAGTCGCAATAGTCGCAGAAGTCGCAAAAGTCGCAATAGACGCAGAAGTCGCAGAAGTCACAATAGTCCCAATAGTCGCAGAAGTCGCAAAAGTCGCAGAAGTCGCAATGGTAGCAGAAGTCGCAATAGACGCAGAAGTCGCAATAGTCGCAGAAGTCGCAGAAGTCGCAATAGGCGCAGAAGTCGCAAAAGTTGCAGAAGTCGCAGAAGTCGCCGAAGTCGCAGAAGTCCCTATAGTCGCAGAAGTCGCCGAAGTCACAAGAGACACAGAAGTTGCAGAAGTCGCAATAGTCACAGAAGTCGCAAGAGACACAGAAGTTGCAGAAGTCGCAATAGTTGCAGAAGTCGCGAAAATTGTAGAAGTTGCAAAAGTTGCAATAGTCGCAGAACTCGAAGAAGTCGCAATAGTCGCAGAAGTCGCAAAAGTCGTAGAAGTTGCAAAAGTCACAATAGTCGCAGAAGTTGCAATAGGCGCAGAAGTCGCAAAAGTCGCAGAAGTCGCAATAGTCGCAGAAGTCGCAATAGGCGCAGAAGTCGCAAAAGTGGCAATAGGCGCAGAAGTCCCAAAAGTCGCAAAAGACGCAGAAGTCACAGAAGTCGCAATAAACGCAGAAGTCGCAATAGTCGCAGAAGTCGCAGAAGTCGCAATAGTCGCAGAAGTCGCAATAGTCGCAGAAGTCGCAGAAGTCGCAAAAGTCGCAATAGACGCAGAAGTCGCAGAAGTCGCAATAGGCGCAGAAGTCGCAAAAGTGGCAATAGGCGCAGAAGTCCCAAAAGTCGCAAAAGACGCAGAAGTCACAGAAGTCGCAATAAACGCAGAAGTCGCAATAGGCGCAGAAGTCGCAAAAGTCGCAGAAGTCGCAAAAGTCGCAATAGTCGCAGAAGTCGCAATAGGCGCAGAAGTCGCAAAAGTCGCAGAAGTTGCAATAGTCGCAAAAGTCGCAGAAGTCGCAATAGGCGCAGAAGTCGCAAAAGTCGCAGAAGTCGCAAAAGTCGCAGAAGTCGCAATAGAGGCAGAAGTCGCAGAAGTCGCAATAATTGCAGAAGTCGCAAAAGTCGCAATAGACGCAAAAGTCGCAGAAGTCGCAATAGGCGCAGAAGTCGCAACAGGCGCAGAAGTCACAAAAGTCGCAATAGTCGCAGAAGTCGATGCAGAAGTCGCAGAA
Organism: Adelphocoris suturalis; assembly: GCA_030762985.1. Taxonomy (NCBI): domain Eukaryota; kingdom Metazoa; phylum Arthropoda; class Insecta; order Hemiptera; family Miridae; genus Adelphocoris; species Adelphocoris suturalis. The sequence goes on along the minus strand of CM061045.1, from coordinate 50,682,073 downwards.
GTTGCAGAAGTCCTAATAGTCGCAGAAGTCGCAATAGACGCAGAAGTCTCAATAGGTGCAGAAGTGGCAGAAGTCGCAATAGACGCAGAAGTCGCAAAAGTCCCAATAGACGCAGAAGTCGCAGAAGTCGCAAGAGACACAGAAGTCGCAACAGGCGCAGAAGTCGCAAAAGTCGCAATAGACGCAGAAGTCACATAAGTCGCAGAAGTCTCAATAGGTGCAGAAGTGGCAGAAGTCGCAATAGACGCAGAAGTCGCAAAAGTCGCAATAGACGCAGAAGTCGCAGAAGTCGCAGAAGTCGCAATAAGCACAGAAGTCGCAACAGGCGCAGAAGTCGCAAAAGTCGCAATAGACGCAGAAGTCTCAATAGGCGCAGAAGTCGCAAAAGTCGCAATAGACGCAGAAGTCGCAGAAGTTGCAGAAGTCCTAATAGTCGCAGAAGTCTCAAAAGTCGCAGAAGTTGCAAAAGTCACAAGAGTCGCAGAAGTTGCAATAGGCGCAGAAGTCGCAAAAGTCGCAGAAATCGCAGAAGTCCCAATAGTAGCAGAAGTCGCAATAGACGCAGAAGTTGCAGAAGTCGCAATGGACGCAGAAGTCGCAGAAGTCGCCGAAGTCGCAGAAGTCCCTAAAGTCGCAATAGTCGCAGATGTCGCAAAAGTCGCAATAGACGCAGAAGTTGCAGAAGTCCTAATAGTCGCAGAAGTCGCAAAAGTCGCAGAAGTCGCAATAGTAGCAGAAGTCGCAATAGGCGCAGAAGTCGCAATAGTTGCAGAAGTCGCAAAAGTCGCAATAGACGCAAAAGTCGCAGAAGTCGCAATAGGCGCAGAAGTCGCAAAAGTGGCAATAGACGCAGAAGTCGCAGAAGTCACAATAGTCCCAATAGTCGCAGAAGTCGCAAAAGTCGCAGAAGTTGCAAAAGTCGCAATAGTCGCAGAAGTCGCAATAGGCGCAGAAGTCGCAGAAGTCGCAATAGTCGCAGAAGTCGCAAAAGTCGCAATAGACGCAGAAGTCGCAATAAGCGCAGAAGTCGCAACAGGCGCAGAAGTCGCAAAAGTCGCAGTAGTCGCAGAAGTCGCAAAAGTCGCAATAGACGCAGAAGTCGCAGAAGTTGCAGAAATCCTAATAGTCGCAGAAGTCGCAAAAGTCGCAGAAGTCGCAATGGTAGCAGAAGTCGCAATAGACGCAGAAGTTGCAGAAGTCGCAATGGACGCAGAAGTCGCAATAGGCGCAGAAGTCGCAAAAGTCGCAATAGACGCAGAAGTCGCAGAAGTCGCCGAAGTCGCAGAAGTCCCTATAGTCGCAGAAGTCGCCGAAGTCACAAGAGACACAGAAGTTGCAGAAGTCGCAATAGTCACAGAAGTCGCAAGAGACACAGAAGTTGCAGAAGTCGCAATAGTTGCAGAAGTCGCGAAAATTGTAGAAGTTGCAAAAGTTGCAATAGTCGCAGAACTCGAAGAAGTCGCAATAGTCGCAGAAGTCGCAAAAGTCGCAGAAGTTGCAAGAGTCACAATAGTCGTAGAAGTTGCAATAGGCGCAGAAGTCGCAAAAGTCGCAGAAGTCGCAATAGTCGCAGAAGTCACTATGGACGCAGAAGTTGCAGAGATCGCAATAAACGCAGAAGTCGCAAAAGTCGCAATAGACGCAGAAGTCGCAGAAGTCGCAATAAGCGCAGAAGTCGCAACAGGCGCAGAAGTCACAAAAGTCGCAATAGTCGCAAAAGTCGCAATAGACGCAGAAGTCCCAGAAGTTGCAGAAGTCCTAATAGTCGCAGAAGTCGCAAAAGTCGCAATAGACGCAGAAGTCGCAATAGACGCAGAAGTCGCAGAAGTCGCAATAGGCGCAGAAGTGGCAGAAGTCGCAATAGACGCAGAAGTCGCAAAAGTCGCAATAGACGCAGAAGTCGCAGAAGTCGCAATAAGCGCAGAAGTCGCAACAGGCGCAGAAGTCACAAAAGTCGCAATAGTCGCAGAAGTCGCAAAAGTCGCAATAGACGCAGAAGTCGCAGAAGTTGCAGAAGTCCTAATAGTCGCAGAAGTCGCAAAAGTCGCAATAGACGCAGAAGTCTCAATAGGTGCAGAAGTGGCAGAAGTCGCAATAGACGCAGAAGTCGCAAAAGTCGCAATAGACGCAGAAGTCGCAATAAACGCAGAAGTCGCAACAGGCGCAGAAGTCGCAAAAGTCGCAGAAGTCGCAATAAGCGCAGAAGTCGCAACAGGCGCAGAAGTCGCAAAAGTCGCAATAGACGCAGAAGTCACATAAGTCGCAGAAGTCGCAATAGACGCAGAAGTCTCAATAGGCGCAGAAGTCGCAAAAGTCGCAGAAGTTGCAAAAGTCACAATAGTCGCAGAAGTTGCAATAGGCGCAGAAGTCGCAAAAGTCGCAGAAGTCGCAATAGTAGCAGAAGTCGGCCTTCTGATATGGGTTTCCATTCCGGGAAACAGTTCTTTGCTTTCTTGTTCAACAGCAAGCCCACGCCCTCCGCATGGTGATCATTCTCGTTCGGTTTGCCAGAGTATATAAATGTATGACCCTCAGACGTCCTAATCTCTCCAAACTCGTTCCATCGGACCTCGCTAAGACCGAGTATGTCCAGTCCAAATCTGTTCATCTCCAACTCTACTTGTCTCAGCTCCCCAGACTCGTACAGAGTCCTGACGTTCCAAAATCCGATGTGGGTAGTCAGTTTCGTTTCAAAGATCTTCAACAGTTTATCAGTCCCGCGATTTCTTTCTAAGGTTTCCGTAACAATTGTCATTGTCACCGCAACGCTGGTTTTGGTCCGCCCTGGGGTACCCTAGTGCCCGCCATATCTGGTGGGCGTCCCCCTATCCACCACCTGGGGAGGCGCCTGCTAGGAGACCAGCCAAACTCCCACTACCAGTACCTCACAGCGAGGGCGCCAACTCTCCAGTTTTCTGAGAAAGAGCGCCAAATGCCCTGTTTTCTCAGCAGGGCTCTAAATGCCTTGTTTTCCAAGGTAGAGCGCCAAATGTCCTGTTTTCTCAATAGGATCGCCGGTTTACTGAAGAGGCGGACTTAATGTCCTGTTTTCTCTGAATGGGCGCCAAATGTCCTGATTCCTCAAAACAAAAGCCTAATTTCCTGTTTTCACAGCAAGAGTTCCTAATGTTCTGTTTTCTCAAAACGTGCACCAAATGTCCGGTAACTGATAAAGGGCGCCAAATGCCCAATTTTCTAAGCTAGAGCGCCAAATGTCCTGTTTTCTCAAAATGAGCGCCAAATGTCCGATTTTCTCAAAACGAGCGCCAAATGTCTGGTTTTCTGATAAAGAGAATGAATGTCATATTTTCTCAGCAAGAGCACCAAATGTCCTGTTTTCTAAGAACGAAAGCTGATGTCCTGTTTTCACGGCAAGAATGCCAAATGTTCTCTCTCAATAGGTTGATAACCCAACCTAGGTATTTTGTTGTTGGTATAGATGGATCCTTGGCATAAACCTATTCCTTCTAGCATCCACCTTCGAGCCATAGCATGGAGCTAAACGCTTCCTTTTCTGTTCTAATTTGAATCGATGAGTTGCTTGTAAAGGCTTCACTCTAGTTGGTTACTATTTTTCCGAAAGTACTGAGGCAATGTCCTGATCCCCCCCCCCCCCACCCGCCACCGGCGCCGCCCCTTGCGTCAATCCAGGAATTAGAAAAGATGAAAGGAACCAAATCGCACCAAGTCGCGAAAATCATAGAAGTTGCAAAAGTTCCAATAGTCGCAGAACTCAAAGAAGTCGCAATAGTCGCAGAAGTCGCAGAAGTTGCAAAAGTCACAATAGTCGCAGAAGTTGCAATAGGCGCAGAAGTCGCAGAAGTCGCAATAGTAGCAGAAGTCGCAATAGACGCAGAAGTTGCAGAAGTCGCAATGGACGCAGAAGTGGCAGAAGTCGCAATAGGCGCAGAAGTCGCAAAAGTCGCAATAGACGCAGAAGTCGCAGAAGTCGCAGAAGTCCCTATAGTCGCAGAAGTCGCCGAAGTCACAAGAGACACAGAAGTTGCAGAAGTCGCAATAGTCACAGAAGTCGCAAGAGACACAGAAGTTGCAGAAGTCGCAATAGTTGCAGAAGTCGCGAAAATTGTAGAAGTTGCAAAGAAGTCGCAAAAGTCGCAAAGTTGCAAAAGTCACAATAGTCGCAAAAGTGGCAATAGGCGCAGAAGTCGCAAAAGTCGCAGGAGTTGCAATAGTCGCAGAACTCGAAGAAGTCGCAATAGTCGCAGAAGTCGCAAAAGTCGCAGAAGTTGCAAAAGTCACAATAGTCGCAGAAGTTGCAATAGGCGCAGAAGTCGCAATAGACGCAGAAGTCGCCGAAGTCGCAGAAGTCCCTATAGTCGCAGAAGTCGCCGAAGTCACAAGAGACACAGAAGTTGCAGAAGTCGCAATAGTCACAGAAATCGCAATAGAGGCAGAAGTTGCAGAAGTCGCAATAGTTGCAAAAGTCGCGAAAATTGTAGAAGTGGCATAAGTTGCAATAGTCGCAGAACTCGATGAAGTCGCAATAGTCGCAGAAGTCGCAAAAGTCGCAGAAGTTGCAAAAGTCGCAATAGTCATGAAAGTCGCAATAGGCGCAGAAGTCGCAAAAGTCGCAGAAGTCGCAATAGTCGCAGAAGTCGCAATAGTTGCAGAAGTCGCAAAAGTCGCAATAGGCGCAGAAGTCGCAAAAGTCGCAAATGACGCAGAAGTCACAGAAGTCGCAATAAACGCAGAAGTCGCAATAGTCGCAGAAGTCGCAATGGATGCTAGAAGTCGCAAAAGTCGCAGAAGTTGCAAGAGTCACAATAGTCGCAGAAGTTGCAATAGGCGCAGAAGTCGCAAAAGTCGCAGAAGTCGCAATAGTCGCAGAAGTCGCAATGGACGCAGAAGTGGCAGAAGTCGCAATAGACGCAGAAGTCGCAATGGACGCAGAAGTGGCAGAAGTCGCAATAGACGCAGAAGTCGCAAAAGTCGCAATAGACGCAGAAGTCGCAGAAGTCGCAATAAGCGCAGAAGTCGCAACAGGCGCAGAAGTCGCAAAAGTCGCAATAGTTGCAGAAGTCGCGAAAATTGTAGAAGTTGCAAAAGTTGCAATAGTCGCAGAACTGGAAGAAGTCGCAATAGTCGCAGAAGTCGCAAAAGTCGCAGAAGTTGCAAAAGTCACAATAGTCGCAGAAGTTGCAATAGGCGCAGAAGTCGCAAAAGTCGCAGAAGTCGCAATAGTCGCAGAAGTCGCAATAGATGCAGAAGTCGCAGAAGTCGCAATAGACGCAGAAGTCGCAGAAGTCGCAATAGGCGCAGAAGTCGCAAAAGTCGCAATAGACGCAGAAGTCGCAATAGTCGCAGAAGTCCCTATAGTCGCAGAAGTCGCCGAAGTCACAAGAGACACAGAAGTTGCAGAAGTCGCAATAGTCACAGAAGTCGCAAGAGACACAGAAGTTGCAGAAGTCGCAATAGTTGCAGAAGTCGCGAAAATTGTAGAAGTTGCAATAGTCTCAGAACTCGATGAAGTCGCAATAGTCGCAGAAGTCGCAAAAGTCGCAAAGTTGCAAAAGTCACAATAGTCGCAGAAGTTGCAATAGGCGCAGAAGTCGCAAAAGTCGCAAGTTGCAATAGTCGCAGAAGTCGAAGAAGTCGCAATAGGCGCAGAAGTCGCAAAAGTCGCAGAAGTTGCAAAAGTCGCAATAGTCGCAAAAGTTGCAATAGTCGCAGAAGTGGCAGAAGTCGCAATAGTCGCAAAAGTCGCAATAGACGCAGAAGTCGCAATAAGCGCAGAAGTCGCAACAGGCGCAGAAGTCGCAAAAGTCGCAATAGTCGCAGAAGTCGCAAAAGTCGCAATAGACGCAGAAGTCGCAGAAGTTGCAGAAGTCCTAATAGTCGCAGAAGTCGCAAAAGTCGCAGAAGTCGCAATGGTAGCAGAAGTCGCAATAGACGCAGAAGTTGCAGAAGTCGCAATGGACGCAGAAGTCGCAATAGGCGCAGAAGTCGCAAAAGTCGCAATAGACGCAGAAGTCGCAGAAGTCGCCGAAGTCGCAGAAGTCCCTATAGTCGCAGAAGTCGCCGAAGTCACAAGAGACACAGAAGTTGCAGAAGTCGCAATAGTCACAGAAGTCGCAAGAGACACAGAAGTTGCAGAAGTCGCAATAGTTGCAGAAGTCGCGAAAATTGTAGAAGTTGCAAAAGTCACAATAGTCGCAGAAGTTGCAATAGGCGCAGAAGTCGCAAAAGTCGCAGAAGTCGCAATAGTCGCAGAAGTCTCAATGGACGCAGAAGTTGCAGAGATCGCAATAGACGCAGAAGTCGCAAAAGTCGCAATAGACGCAGAAGTCGCAGAAGTCGCAATAAGCGCAGAAGTCGCAACAGGCGCAGAAGTCGCAAAAGTCGCAATAGTCGCAAAAGTCGCAATAGACGCAGAAGTCGCAGAAGTTGCAGAAGTCCTAATAGTCGCAGAAGTCGCAAAAGTCGCAATAGACGCAGAAGTCGCAATAGTCGCAGAAGTCGCAATGGACGCAGAAGTGGCAGAAGTCGCAATAGACGCAGAAGTCGCAAAAGTCGCAATAGACGCAGAAGTCGCAGAAGTCGCAATAAGCGCAGAAGTCGCAACAGGCGCAGAAGTCACAAAAGTCGCAATAGTCGCAGAAGTCGCAAAAGTCGCAATAGACGCAGAAGTCGCAGAAGTTGCAGAAGTCCTAATAGTCGCAGAAGTCGCAAAAGTCGCAATAGACGCAGAAGTCTCAATAGGTGCAGAAGTGGCAGAAGTCGCAATAGACGCAGAAGTCGCAAAAGTCGCAATAGACGCAGAAGTCGCAATAGTCACAGAAGTCGCAATAGGCGCAGAAGTCGCAAAAGTCGCAGAAGTCGCAAAACTCGCAGAAGTCGCGACAGGCGCAGAAGTCGCAAAAGTCGCAATAGACGCAGAAGTCACATAAGTCGCAGATGTCGCAATAGACGCAGAAGTCTCAATAGGCGCAGAAGTCGCAGAAGTCGCAAAAGTCGCAAAAGTCGCAATAGTCGCAGAAGTCGCAATAGGCGCAGAAGTCGCAAAAGTCGCAGAAGTTGCAATAGTCGCAGAAATCGGCCTTCTGATATGGGTTTCCATTCCAGGAAACAGTTCTTTGCTTTCTTGTTCAACAGCAAGCCCACGCCCTCCGCATGGTGATCATTCTCGTTCGGTTTGCCAGAGTATATAAATGTATGACCCTCAGACGTCCTAATCTCTCCAAACTCGTTCCATCGGACCTCGCTAAGACCGAGTATGTCCAGTCCAAATCTGTTCATCTCCAACTCTACTTGTCTCAGCTCCCCAGACTCGTACAGAGTCCTGACGTTCCAAAATCCGATGTGGGTAGTCAGTTTCGTGTCAAAGATCTTCAACAGTTTATCAGTCCCGCGATTTCTTTCTAAGGTTTCCGTAACAATTGTCATTGTCACCGCAACGCTGGTTTTGGTCCGCCCTGGGGTACCCTAGTGCCCGCCATATCTGGTGGGCGTCCCCCTATCCACCACCTGGGGAGGCGCCTGCTAGGAGACCAGCCAAACTCCCACTACCAGTACCTCACAGCGAGGGCGCCAACTCTCCAGTTTTCTGAGAAAGAGCGCCAAATGCCCTGTTTTCTCAGCAGGGCTCTAAATGCCTTGTTTTCCAAGGTAGAGCGCCAAATGTCCTGTTTTCTCAATAGGATCGCCGGTTTACTGAAGAGGCGGACTTAATGTCCTGTTTTCTCTGAATGGGCGCCAAATGTCCTGATTCCTCAAAACAAAAGCCTAATTTCCTGTTTTCACAGCAAGAGTTCCTAATGTTCTGTTTTCTCAAAACGTGCACCAAATGTCCGGTAACTGATAAAGGGCGCCAAATGCCCAATTTTCTAAGCTAGAGCGCCAAATGTCCTGTTTTCTCAAAATGAGCGCCAAATGTCCGATTTTCTCAAAACGAGCGCCAAATGTCTGGTTTTCTGATAAAGAGAATGAATGTCATATTTTCTCAGCAAGAGCACCAAATGTCCTGTTTTCTAAGAACGAAAGCTGATGTCCTGTTTTCACGGCAAGAATGCCAAATGTTCTCTCTCAATAGGTTGATAACCCAACCTAGGTATTTTGTTGTTGGTATAGATGGATCCTTGGCATAAACCTATTCCTTCTAGCATCCACCTTCGAGCCATAGCATGGAGCTAAACGCTTCCTTTTCTGTTCTAATTTGAATCGATGAGTTGCTTGTAAAGGCTTCACTCTAGTTGGTTACTATTTTCCCGAAAGTACTGGGGCAATGTCCTGATCCCCCCCCCCCCCCCCCCCCACCACCACCGCCGCCCCTGGCGTCAATCCAGGAATTAGAAAAGATGAAAGGAACCAAATCGCACCAAGTCGCGAAAATCGTAGAAGTTGCAAAAGTTCCAATAGTCGCAGAACTCAAAGAAGTTTCAATAGTCGCAGAAGTCGCAAAAGTCGCAGAAGTTGCAAAAGTCACAATAGTCGCAGAAGTTGCAATAGGCGCAGAAGTCGCAAAAGTCGCAATAGTAGCAGAAGTCGCAATAGACTCAGAAGTTGCAGAAGTCGCAATGGACGCAGAAGTGGCAGAAGTCGCAATAGGCGCAGAAGTCGCAAAAGTCGCAATAGACGCAGAAGTCGCAGAAGTCGCAACAGGCGCAGAAGTCCCTATAGTCGCAGAAGTCGCCGAAGTCACAAGAGACACAGAAGTTGCAGAAGTCGCAATAGTCACAGAAGTCGCAAGAGACACAGAAGTTGCAGAAGTCGCAATAGTTGCAGAAGTCGCGAAAATTGTAGAAGTTGCAATAGTCTCAGAACTCGATGAAGTCGCAATAGTCGCAGAAGTCGCAAAAGTCGCAAAGTTGCAAAAGTCACAATAGTCGCAAAAGTGGCAATAGGCGCAGAAGTCCCAAAAGTCGCAAAAGTCGCAGAAGTCACAGAAGTCGCAATAGTCGCAGAAGTCGCAAAAGTCGCAGAAGTTGCAAAAGTCACAATAGTCGCAGAAGTTGCAATAGGCGCAGAAGTCGCAATAGACGCAGAAGTCGCCGAAGTCGCAGAAGTCCCTATAGTCGCAGAAGTCGCCGAAGTCACAAGAGACACAGAAGTTGCAGAAGTCGCAATAGTCACAGAAATCGCAATAGAGGCAGAAGTTGCAGAAGTCGCAATAGTTGCAAAAGTCGCGAAAATTGTAGAAGTGGCATAAGTTGCAATAGTCGCAGAACTCGATGAAGTCGCAATAGTCGCAGAAGTCGCAAAAGTCGCAGAAGTTGCAAGAGTCACAATAGTCGCAGAAGTTGCAATAGGCGCAGAAGTCGCAAAAGTCGCAGAAGTCGCAATAGTCGCAGAAGTCGCAATGTTGCAGAAGTGGCAATAGGCGCAGAAGTCCCAAAAGTCGCAAATGACGCAGAAGTCACAGAAGTCGCAATAAACGCAGAAGTCGCAATAGTCGCAGAAGTCGCAATGGTCGCAGATGTTGCAGAAGTCGCAAAAGTCGCAGAAGTTGCAAAAGTCACAATAGTCGCAGAAGTTGCAATAGGCGCAGAAGTCGCAAAAGTCGCAGAAGTCGCAATAGTCGCAGAAGTCGCAATGGACGCAGAAGTGGCAGAAGTCGCAATAGACGCAGAAGTCGCAGAAGTCGCAATGGACGCAGAAGTGGCAGAAGTCGCAATAGACGCAGAAGTCGCAAAAGTCGCAATAGACGCAGAAGTCGCAGAAGTCGCAATAAGCGCAGAAGTCGCAACAGGCGCAGAAGTCGCAAAAGTCGCAATAGTCGCAGAAGTCGCGAAAATTGTAGAAGTTGCAAAAGTTGCAATAGTCGCAGAACTGGAAGAAGTCGCAATAGTCGCAGAAGTCGCAAAAGTCGCAGAAGTTGCAAAAGTCGCAGAAGTCGCAGAAGTCGCAATAGGCGCAGAAGTCGCAAAAGTCACAGAAGTCGCAATAAGTCGCAATAGTCGCAGAAGTTGCAGAAGTCGCAATGGACGCAGAAGTCGCAGAAGTCGCAATAGGCGCAGAAGTCGCAAAAGTCGCAATAGACGCAAAAGTCGCAATAGGCGCAGAAGTCCCTATAGTCGCAGAAGTTGCGGAAGTCACAAGAGACACAGAAGTTGCAGAAGTCGCAATAGTCACAAAAGTCGCAAGAGACACAGAAGTTGCAGAAGTCGCAATAGTTGCAGAAGTCGCAAAAATTGTAGAAGTTGCAATAGTCGCAGAACTCGAAGAAGTCGCAATAGTCGCAGAAGTCGCAAAAGTCGCAAAGTTGCAAAAGTCACAATAGTCGCAGAAGTGGCAATAGGCGCAGAAGTCGCAAAAGTCGCAAAAGTCGCAGAAGTCACAGAAGTCGCAATAGTCGCAGAAGTCGCAAAAGTCGCAGAAGTTGCAAAAGTCGCAATAGTCGCAGAAGTTGCAATAGGCGCAGAAGTCGCAATAGACGCAGAAGTCGCCGAAGTCGCAAAGTCGCAAGTCCCTATAGTCGCAGAAGTCGCCGAAGTCACAAGAGACACAGAAGTTGCAGAAGTCGCAATAGTCACAGAAATCGCAATAGAGGCAGAAGTTGCAGAAGTCGCAATAGTTGCAAAAGTCGCGAAAATTGTAGAAGTGGCATAAGTTGCAATAGTCGCAGAACTCGAAGAAGTCGCAATAGTCGCAGAAGTCGCAAAAGTCGCAGAAGTTGCAAAAGTCACAATAGTCGCAGAAGTTGCAATAGGCGCAGAAGTCGCAAAAGTCGCAGAAGTCGCAATAGTCGCAGAAGTCGCAGGAAAAGTCGCAAAAGTGGCAAGGCGCAGAAGTCGCAAAAGTCGCAAAAGACGCAGAAGTCACAGAAGTCGCAATAAACGCAGAAGTCGCAATAGTCGCAGAAGTCGCAATAGTCGCAGATGTTGCAGAAGTCGCAAAAGTCGCAGAAGTTGCAAAAGTCGCAATAGTAGCAGAAGTCGCAATAGGCGCAGAAGTCGCAAAAGTCGCAGAAGTCGCAATAGTCGCAGAAGTCGCAATAGGCGCAGAAGTCGCAAAAGTGGCAATAGACGCAGAAGTCGCAGAAGTCGCAATAGGCGCAGAAGTCGCAAAAGTCGCAATAGTCGCAGAAGTCGCAAAAGTCGCAATAGACGCAGAAGTCGCAGAAGTCGCAATAAGCGCAGAAGTCGCAACAGGCGCAGAAGTCGCAAAAGTCGCAATAGTTGCAGAAGTCGCGAAAATTGTAGAAGTCGCAAAAGTCGCAATAGTCGCAGAAGTCGCAGAAGTCGCAATAGGCGCAGAAGTCGCAAAAGTCGCAGAAGTTGCAAAAGTCGCAATAGTCGCAGAAGTCGCAATAGGCGCAGAAGTCGCAAAAGTCGCAGAAGTCGCAATAGTCGCAGAAGTCGCAATGGACGCAGAAGTGGCAGAAGTCGCAATAGACGCAGAAGTCGCAGAAGTCGCAATGGACGCAGAAGTGGCAGAAGTCGCAATAGACGCAGAAGTCGCAAAAGTCGCAATAGACGCAGAAGTCGCAGAAGTCGCAATAGGCGCAGAAGTCGCAACAGGCGCAGAAGTCACAAAAGTCGCAATAGTCGCAGAAGTCGCAAAAGTCGCAATAGACGCAGAAGTCGCAGAAGTCCTAATAGTCGCAGAAGTCGCAAAAGTCGCAGAAGTCGCAATGGTAGCAGAAGTCGCAATAGTCGCAGAAGTCGCAAAAGTCGCAATAGACGCAAAAGTCCCAGAAGTCGCAATAGGCGCAGAAGTCGCAAAAGTGGCAATAGACGCAGAAGTCGCAGAAGTCGCAGAAGTCGCAGAAGTCCCTATAGTCGCAGAAGTTGCCGAAGTCACAAGAGACACAGAAGTTGCAGAAGTCGCAATAGTCACAAAAGTCGCAAGAGACACAGAAGTTGCGAAAGTCGTAATAGTAGCAGAAGTCGCAATAGACGCAGAAGTTGCAGGAGTCGCAATGGATGCAGAAGTGGCAATAGTCGCAATAGGCGCAGAAGTCGCAATAGACGCAGAAATCTCAGAAGTCGCCGAAGTCGCAGAAGTCGCAGAAGTCCCTATAGTCGCAGAAGTCGCCGAAGTCACAAGAGACACAGAAGTTGCAGAAGTCGCAATAGTCCCAGAAGTCGCAATGGTAGCAGAAGTCGCAATAGACGCAGAAGTTGCAGAAGTCGCAATGGACGCAGAAGTGGCAGAAGTCGCAATAGGCGCAGAAGTCGCAAAAGTCGCAATAGACGCAGAAGTCGCCGAAGTCGCAGAAGTCCCTATAGTCGCAGAAGTTGCGGAAGTCACAAGAGACACAGAAGTTGCAGAAGTCGCAATAGTCACAAAAGTCGCAAGAGACACAGAAGTTGCAGAAGTTGCGAAAGTCGTAATAGTAGCAGAAGTCGCAATAGACGCAGAAGTTGCAGGAGTCGCAATGGATGCAGAAGTGGCAGAAGTCGCAATAGGCGCAGAAGTCGCAAAAGTCGCAATAGACGCAGAAGTCCCAGAAGTCGCCGAAGTCGCAGAAGTCGCCGAAGTCGCAGAAGTCCCTATAGTCGCAGAAGTCGCCGAAGTCACAAGAGACACAGAAGTTGCAGAAGTCGCAATAGTCACAGAAGTCGCAATAGAGGCAGAAGTCGCAGAAGTCGCAATGGACGCAGAAGTCGCAGAAGTCGCAATAGACGCAGAAGTCGCAAAAGTCGCAATAGACGCAGAAGTCGCAGAAGTTGCAATAAACGCAGAAGTCGCAATAGGCGCAGAAGTCGCAAAAGTCGCAATAGTCGCAGAAGTCGCAAAAGTCGCAATAGACGCAGAAGTCGCAGAAGTCACAGAAGTCCCAATAGTCGCAGAAGTCGCAAAAGTCGCAATAGACGCAGAAGTCGCAATAGTCGCAGAAGTCGCAATAGGCGCAGAAGTCGCAATAGGCGCAGAAGTCGCAAAAGTCGCAATAGTCGCAGAAGTCGCAAAAGTCGCAATAGACGCAGAAGTCGCAGAAGTCAGAAGTCCTAATAGTTGCAGAAGTCGCAAAAGTCGCAATAGACGCAGAAGTCACATAAGTGGCAGAAGTCGCAATAGACGCAGAAGTCTCAATAGGTGCAGAAGTCGCAATGAGTTCTCCATTTGTGTTCTGGTCCCCAAGTCTATGATTCCCCATGATGTGCTCTAAACCTTCGTTTTCAGAACCTACCTTTGCGTTCAGGTCGCCCGTCACGATTATATGGTCCTTCTTCTTAATTTTAGTGAGAGCATTTTGTAGGTTGAGGTAAAAGGTTTGCTTTGCCTCCTCCTCGGAAACATCCGTAGGGGCATAGCATTGCAAGAGGGAGACGTTCCGTATTTTAGCTTGGAATCTTGCGTGTATTAGGCCTTCTGATATGGGTTTCCATTCCAGGAAACAGTTCTTTGCTTTCTTGTTCAACAGCAAGCCCACGCCCTCCGCATGGTGATCATTCTCGTTCGGTTTGCCAGAGTATATAAATGTATGACCCTCAGACGTCCTAATCTCTCCAAACTCGTTCCATCGGACCTCGCTAAGACCGAGTATGTCCAGTCCAAATCTGTTCATCTCCAACTCTACTTGTCTCAGCTCCCCAGACTCGTACAGAGTCCTGACGTTCCAAAATCCGATGTGGGTAGTCAGTTTCGTGTCAAAGATCTTCAACAGTTTATCAGTCCCGCGATTTCTTTCTAAGGTTTCCGTAACAATTGTTGTTTATGATGAGCGGGTTTTTAGCCCACTGCACCCGAGTACACGGCGGGCCTGTGCATGCGCCAGGTATTTCTGTAGGCCAAAACCCTTCTCCACAAGGCAGTGGCGTTACTAGGCTCATCCGCCTCATCTGCCGTTGGATCACCTGGATCTCATCCTCTGTCGGAGCCGTTGGCCGTTCACTTATCGTCGCTGGTTTTGGTCCGCCCTGGGGTACCCTAGTGCCCGCCATATCTGGTGGGCGTCCCCCTATCCACCACCTGGGGAGGCGCCTGCTAGGAGACCAGCCAAACTCCCACTCCCAGTACCTCACAGCGAGGGCGCCAACTCTCCAGTTTTCTGAGAAAGAGCGCCAAATGCCCTGTTTTCTCAGCAGGGCTCTAAATGCCTTGTTTTCCAAGGTAGAGCGCCAAATGTCCTGTTTTCTCAATAGGATCGCCGGTTTACTGAAGAGGCGGACTTAATGTCCTGTTTTCTCTGAATGGGCGCCAAATGTCCTGATTCCTCAAAACAAAAGCCTAATTTCCTGTTTTCACAGCAAGAGTTCCTAATGTTCTGTTTTCTCAAAACGTGCACCAAATGTCCGGTAACTGATAAAGGGCGCCAAATGCCCAATTTTCTAAGCTAGAGCGCCAAATGTCCTGTTTTCTCAAAATGAGCGCCAAATGTCCGATTTTCTCAAAACGAGCGCCAAATGTCTGGTTTTCTGATAAAGAGCATGAATGTCATATTTTCTCAGCAAGAGCACCAAATGTCCTGTTTTCTAAGAACGAAAGCTGATGTCCTGTTTTCACGGCAAGAATGCCAAATGTCCTGTTTTCTCAGCAAGGGCGCCAAATGGCTGTTTCTCATAGCGAGGAACCAAAATTTCGGTTTTCTGAGAATGACCACCATATATCCTGTTTTCACAGAAAGGGCGACAAAAGTCCAGTTTTCTCACCAAGAATACCAAATAACCAGTTCTCTCAAAACGAGAACCAAATGTCATGTTTTCTCAAAACGAGCGCCAAATTTCCGGTTTTCTGATAAAGAGCAATAAATGTCATGTTTTCTCAGAGAGGGTGAAAAATGCCTTTTTTTCTTAGCTACAGCGCCAAATGTCCTGTTTTCTCAAAACGAGCGACAAATGTCCGTTTTTTTCCAGAAAGAGCGCCAAACGTCCTGTTTTGTAGGGAACAGCCACAAATATCCAGTTTTCTCACCAAGAAGACCAAATATCCAGTTTTCTCAAAACGTGCGCCAAATGTCCTGTTTTCTCAGATTGGGCGTCAAATGTTCTGTTTTCGCCGAAAGGGGGCAAAATGTTTGGTTTTCTCAGAAAGGACGCCAAATGGCCGGACTACCAAATGTACTGTTTTCTCTGAATGGGCGCCAAATGTCCTTTTTTCTCAGCAAAAGCACCAAAAGTCCTGTTTTCTCAAAACCAAAGCCTAATGTCCTGTTTTCACAGAAAGACTGCCAAATGCCCTGTTTTCTCAAAACGAGTGCCAAATGTATGGTATCTGATAATGGGCGCCAAATGTCCAATTTTCTCAAAACAAGCGCCAAATGTCCTGTTTTCTCAGCACAACCGCCAAATGTCCTGTTTTCTCAGCAAGGGCGCCAAATGCCCTGTTTTCTCAGCTAGAACGCCAAATGTCCTGTTTTCTCAAAAAGGGAGCCAAATGTCCAGTTTTCCAGCTGTTTCCTCAATTTGAGTGGAAAACATCCGGTTTTTTGATAAAGAGCACCGAATGTCCTGTTTTCCCAGCAAGAGCACCAAATGTCCTGATTTCTCAAAATGAGGGCCAAATGTCCGGTATCTGATAAAGGGCGCCAAATATCCGGTTTTCTGAGAATGAGCACCAAATATCCTGTTTTCTCAAAACGAGCGTTAAATGTGCAGTTTTCTCATAACTAGCGCAAAATATCCTGTTTTCTCAGAAACAGCGCCAAACGTCCTGTTTTGTAGGGAACAGCCACAAATATCCAGTTTTCTCACCAAGAAGACCAAATATCCAGTTTTCTCAAAACGTGCGCCAAATGTCCTGTTTTCTCAGATTGGGCGTCAAATGTTCTGTTTTCGCCGAAAGGGGGCAAAATGTTTGGTTTTCTCAGAAAGGACGCCAACTGGCCGGTTTTCTAAGCCAGGGGGCCAAATGTCCTGTTTTCTCAGAAAGGGTGCCAAATGTCCAGTTTTCCCTGCAAGGGCGCAAAATGGCTGTTTCTCACAGCGAGGGCGCCAAAGGTCCGGTTTTCTGAGAATGAGCACCAAATATCCTGTTTTCTCAGAAAGGGCGCCAAATGTCCGTTTTTTAATCTAAAAAACTTTCCAAATGTCCTGTTTTCTCAGCAAGGGCGCCAAATGACCGGTTCTCACAGCAAGGGCGCCAAATGTCCGGTTTTCTGAGAAAGAGCACCAAATGTACTGTTTTCTTAGAAAGGGCGCCAAATGTTATGTTTTCTCAGCAAGGGCGCTAAATGTCCTGTTTTCTCAGCAAGGGCGCCAAATGGCTGGTTCCCACAGCGAGGGCCCCAAATGTCCGGTTTTCTGAGAAAGAGCACCAAAAGTACTGTTTTCTCAGAAAGGGCGCCAAATGTTTTGTTTTCTCAGCAAGGGAGCCAAATGTGTTGTTTTTTTCAGCTAGGGGGCCAAATGCCCCCGTTTTCTAAGCTAGAGCGCCAAATGTCTTGTATTCTCAATACGAGCACCAAATGTCTGGTTTACTGATGAGGCGGACCAAATGTCCTGTTTTCTCAAAACGAGCGCCAAATATCCGGTATCCGATAAAGGGCGCCAAATGACCTGTTTTCGCAAAACAAGCGCCAAATATCCTGTTGTCTCAGCAAGGCCGCCAAATGGTCAATTCTCACATCTGGCCTTGTATACAACAAAGATGAAGAGAATTTAGTAGCAGATACCTTCATCATATTAGAAGATCCCACGCCAAATATTGAGGATTGCATCACACTAGACTAAAAATCGAAGAATTTGCGGGTTCAAAAACCACATAAAACCCTGAAACTCCGTGGCTAGGAGAAGCAGCTATACCTACTGCGAAGTAAACAGTAGAAATAAATGTCCTTTAATTCTTGAACATCTTAGAAACAAAAAATTCTACATGATACCAGCTATCCTGGAATTAAAGCTTCAAGGAAAATAATATCAGAGCGTTATTACCGACACATGGATATAAAAAACTGAGTGAATGCGTGCAATGTTTTTCAATTAAACAAAGGTACAAATCATACTAAAACAAAATTGAAAATTTAAAAGTACATGGTATGAGATAGAGAGAAATGGAAAAGTCACAGTGAGAAGTCAAGGCAAAGTTTCCAGGGAGTTCTATTGAAAACCAGAGTCAGAACAGTGAGTACCACTGAAAGTGTGTGAATATATAATAAAGTTTTGACTTAATACACATTTTTTAAAACTCAGTAGTTACCTTCCTGTAGGCCACCTCACCAAAATTTCATCTACATTGATCTTCGTGTTTCCTCACTTTGTCCATCGTTATTGTATATCCCCAGGTGCCTACTAAGGCATTGAATATGCTGAGACTCGGCTTACATAGGTACTTTAGTTGGGGGCGTGGTTGGGCTTTGGGTTGGTGGACAACTTGGCCATCGCAGTCACCAAGGGTGCAATGGTGCAACGGGCGATGAACCTGGAGTAAGTAGTAGGTACTGTAGTTTAAGGACACTATATACGGGGGGGGGGGGGGGGGGTTAATTAGGTACCATTGAAGTAGATTCTCGAAGCAATGTGGAAAGAGACAGTGATCAGCAAACTTGGAGAAGGTTCCACTACTTGATAGACTGAGGTTTTCGGTTCAGCTGCCTCTTTTTTTACTGAGAGAGGCAGGTAGCAAGTAGGGTTGAAGACCATCTTATTTAAGAGGTAACGGAGAACGTTGTGGGGTGCATTTTACTACGTAGTACTTGGTACATAACTGTGCTGCTAGGAGCTACATTGCTTTCACCTTGATCATATGAGAGGCTGAGTTCTCATATGTACTGTACCAACTGGTCCACAGTGTTAGGTACCTATTGTATAAAGGTGTCAGGGTGGAGATCACTCGCAGTAATGTGCTTGGCTATGTAGTAAGATAAGGGATATCGTTTCCCTGGGGTTTTTAGAGGTTTTCCATTGACAAAGCTGCCCTTTTACACAGAAAGTGTGTTGGAGGGGAGACTACCATAGGTACACAACTACTTACCTGCAGTGAATATTTCCCCCCACAAGAGGTACCTACCTAATGGATATATCTCAATATGTCAACATATCCCTGCAGTGATTCATTGATGTCAACAGTTCACTACACAATTCATTTGTTAATAAGTATTATTGTAGGTATGGGATCCACTAGAAGATGAACAAATCGAACACGCTGTGCAGAATCCTGCAAGATGGATGCAGCAAGTCCTAATGATTGAAAACTTGAAAATAGTGCTGGTGGAAACTGAAGAAGCTGTAACATGGCTGGCGGAGATGGTCAAAACATTAGATGTTAGCGAGGAAGATTTATATTTCTATGCTATTTCAATCATCCTCAACCATCCCCAATTGATGTTTAACTATCAACGGCTACTCGTAGTCAGGTAAAACTTATACCTATATTAGTTAGGTAGGTACATATATATATAAGTTAGGTACAGAAAAACATACATATAAGTTACATAAAAAATTACATTATAGATAAGTTACATAAAAACATATAAGGAATGTACCGTAAAGTGGGGTGACTTGGTACAACTTCGAACTTCAACAAGTTGTACATGTGTCAAAAATCAATAATAAAGTGATAACTTTTGTTTTGAAACGTGTTACGCTACTTCTTCTACAGAACCCACCTTTTGAAATTGTTTTATTTGTACCCTTTGTATTTTTAATTTTTTTTTTAAGTTTTCATTTGTACATACTCCAGGGGCGTCTTGGAACTCTGTTATGATTTTTTAAAGAGGTTGTAACAGAAATTCCATTAAAAAAAAAGTATTTTATTATTAAATCGCAAACACCATCAATTATCACAGAAGTTGGATAAAAAAAATTCAGATTTCTTTAAATTCACCTATTTTAACACCTTTCACATTCAAATATTGCTGCACAACCCCTCTGACGTGCATAAATGTTAATGGAAAATCCCACTCACATGCGATATCCAAATTTTTGCAGATGTAATTCTCTTCTTTTATTGATAAAATACATTGGCCTCCATGTTTTTTGGGGTTCAGATTACACATTTTGCGTGATAATGTGGATACAACTATCCCATACAATCTACTTGCATGTCTTAGCTTCATGTTCTTGTTTTTTATATCAGAAACTGCCTTTTGAAGTGTTGCTTGGTCATAATCCATATACTTCCTCCTTCCCCCCCCCCCCCCCCCCCTTCTTTTTGTATGTCCTCATAATGCGTGAAAACATTTTTTTTAAACCAATTAGTAACCTAAGACTACACAAAATGCACTATTTGGCTGAAAAATAATGAATCAGAATGTTGGGGTAACTTGGATCGGGGTTTCCAAGTCACCCCGAAATATGGAGTTTTTTGTTAACAAAATTATGAAAAAACAACCCTGCATGAACGGGGGGGTGATGGCTTCGGCTTTTGAAAGTATGTATCCACAGTAATCTGCCCTGGGAGTCTCGTCACCCTCGGACTGACATTTAGTAACAAACGAACCTACGTTTGTAGTACTTCAAAAGTGCGGATATTACGATAAATATTCATAATTTAAAAAATCCTAGAAATACCCACTAGAAATACTCCTTTTATGAGCCCAACTTCATGCCACAAAATAGCCAAGAAACAGACAAAGAGAATCCGACCTAAAACAGCTGATAAATATTTATTCAGGACTGCCAACACACC
The DNA here is from genome assembly GCA_030762985.1 of Adelphocoris suturalis. Classification (NCBI taxonomy): domain Eukaryota; kingdom Metazoa; phylum Arthropoda; class Insecta; order Hemiptera; family Miridae; genus Adelphocoris; species Adelphocoris suturalis. Next base: position 50,662,606 of record CM061045.1, on the reverse strand, counting down.
AACAACAAAATTTCGCCCAACTGATCCAAGTCACCCCACGTTTCCAAGTCACCCCACTTGACGGTATGCATTTAATTTTTCTTGATCAAGTGATGCCTCTTTAATGATGGTCATTCGATGTAGGTACCAAAGTAAGAACATGGTATTGCTTATTCTGAATAATGTTCTTTCCAACCTCTTGATAGAAAATACTGTGGAATCACACGAATTTAAACTTTTGAACTATGCCTAATAATCTTTTTGAAGAAAATCTCTTCAAAAAGATGACGACATCAAAACAAATCTATGCTTGTTTATGCCATCCTATATAAAAAGTACTTACCAAACTAGCCATCAAGATTGTTAAGTATGCAGGTAGGTACCTAGTTGTTCTTATTAGGTATTATTATGTTGGGTGTTATTGATGTACGAAGTTTTTCACAGGGGAAGGTATCTATGTAATTAGATTTTTTGGGTAATCGGATCAACCATTACAACCAACAACACAATAATCGCTAATTTTCCGCATATTTTATAATGATTAGTAGGTAGGTACCTACCTAACAGCATATAGGTAATTCATTCAGCCTAAAAACAGTAGGAGCCGACTGAAACAAAAACAACCGATACTGGTTGCAAACGTTTTCTCTTAGTAATTTTCAGCTGGATTTCCAATTTTAATATGTTCTATTGTTCCTATTATTACTATTTCGTTTTACATCCAGCATATTTTGTACATTAACAATGAAGCTTCCCGTCCATTGCTTACAATGAGAACACTACCTAGTCATTCGTTCAGTTTCGTCCTAGGTATCTAGATATCGGAGGACGTCTCAATATTCTAACCCTAATTATTAATAACTTATCAAATAAACGCTAAGGCTATGCTTGTAGAACTTTATTTGAGACAGACTTTCAAATTGGTAAGACCAAAAGGCTAAAGACGCAGTAAAGGGCGTCATCCCTTCCCTTCTCAACATTCCTGAGCCGAAGGCATCCCCAAAACCCCGAGGGGCCAAGCAAGCAAGTTTAGTTCATTTTCCAACATTCTTCCGAACAGAAGTATCAATAAACATGTATCTCTTTCCTGTATAGGTATTTTGAGTGATTATTTCCAAAACCCACTATCTGATACATAGTTCCACTGATATCAGAAGTGAGATTAGGTAGTCAATTCACGTCCCACAGTGCTTTGTTTTCTCTTTTTTTATTGTAATTTTTTTCCCCCATTATTTTTGACTAAAAGGCCCCACTTTCTCTTCACTATGGATGATAATTGGGAAGGCAACACCCTCCCAGAGGACTGCCAAACAGAGGTAGATTATAACAGTGATGCTGAGATATTCGAAGACGCCAATGACAACTTGATAAAAAACCTACTGTAGGTTCTGATACCCCCTTCAACCACACCAAACTCGCCGACGCTTTTTAATTTTGCAACATATCAACGCCTCCACCCTCACATCGGTGGTGGGCCCATTGTGAGATCTTTCAAGAGATGTTGAGAAAATTTCAAACATATCGCAACCCACCACCCCTGGCAATCACCATCTCCATCCCCAAAACGATCACCTTCCCCCAGTTTAATCATTCAAAGACGGATCCTCAGATCTGGCTGCTCGCTACCCGTTCCGTGGCAGCCCAACATCCCAATTCACTATTTGTCATCCTCATTCTTCATATCAAATGAGTTCAACAATCTACCTTACGATTACCTCACATTTTCCAATATCATACTTGTTTGTTAGAGATTAGGGCCCTCGATGGTTGAATGACCAATTTTAAAAAAATGTCCTTCCACCATTCCCCCACCGAGCGTAGGGGCTCCGAGAGACACCCCCCCTCCATGGCACTGCTGCTACATCATCATCATACCATGCCTTGATTCCTAATTAATTGTGTCATCTATTGACTGATTTCCAGGTTTGATAACTTTAAACCACTCACTACCCTCACTTTAAATTTGGTTCCTCAAAAAAGATACCACATGCCACATCAGCTGGGTCTGTTACTGATGGATATCATTAAGTAAGTGTTTGAAACATTTTTGCACAATATTCTATAAAGTATTTTAGCATAGATGAATGGGAAACTGAATATTAGCATTATATTGACTGCTAGAAAATGACCTTCATTGTTTTAATACCATTTGCGGAGAATGACTTTCTGTTCAAACATGATTGATGCTATACTTTGTGGGGGCTGAAATCTGGCCACTACCGAGCCACAGAAACCGAGTTGAGCCTGAGCCATAAAGCATAGGTAGGTAACTACTATTGACACAGTTTCATACCACAACCGTATGGCCAGCATTTGGCTGAGTTTGAGTTCCATGGTCGAATTTTTGTGCTTCCTCAATAGTCAAACTGAACTCCTGCTTGGATACTCACACACTCCACCTATTTCATGGGGTTCTGCCAAAGCAGACCCCAAACAAACCACACCGCTGACAATGAGCACCATCCAGCAAAAATCTCTGGAAAAGAACCTGTTGATACAGCCCGGAGGGAGTGGGGGACCGCCACCTCACACCATTGGCTGCCTCCTTAGAACAGTCCCAGTTGTGAACTCAAGTAGTACACACCTGTAGTTTGACAGTTACCAAAAGCGTCCCTGTAAGCCCTGAGTGTATATGACATGGGCTTCTTTCCTTCCCAAGTAACGTGCTCAGTGCCCATGACTCATGTTAGAGCAACAGAAAAGGACCCATGTATATTTGGCCATCCTATGTCTGTACCTAGTTCACCCGCAAATAGCTCATCCCACGATCGTCCATCCCCAATGCATCCTCCCCCGTGGTCATGGTAACATGTCTTTGGCCTCCTGCAACTTAGCCCACCGACAATAGTGAAGGTACTATATATGTTTTTTACATTGGCCAGTGTTGGTAGGTAGGCACCATTGTTTCTGATGTACCGTAAGGACGACTAGGTTCAGTCACGTTACTACTTGCCAGCTTGACTAAAATCTCACATTATTATTTTGTTCCTTTTGATATTCTCGTGAAAGTCGCAAAGTGTTGATAACGGGTATAGAGCACCCGTCCAGTATCAAAGTGTTGCTGATGCTCACAAGCAAGTAGGAGTAGCAGTCACACCTGTTGTAAATATGTTCATTGATTGAAAGTCACGTTCAAGGTAAAAGGTCACTTTCCATTGTTTCCTGTAAACTATATTATTTCATCCAGAAGAGTTACATATAAAGTTGTATGTATTGAAAAGTTACATTCCATGTGCAAAAGTCTCAGTTAGTTGTTTGTAGCAAGGTCACTCGTTATTGTGAAAAGACCCGTTCTGGTTGATTCTTAAGAAGTTATATTCTTTCATTCTGAAAGTCAAGCATGCGTCGTACCTGTTGAAAAGTCTCACATAAGTCACGTTTCATTCTGTATTGTAAAGTCACATGTAGTGTAAAATATCCTTGTTCCATTCAGTCATGCCTGTCAAGTCCTAAGTCACAGTCTGAAAAGTCTCTTCTGTCCTTAAGTAGGTGACACTCATTTAAAACGACACACGACACTGTTTTAACAGGTATGACTTATGTGACTGTGGGGCAAGTGTGTGTGAAGTTATGTTTCGAGTAACACATTGCCAAGTTACACGTTCAAAAGTAACACTTGTTTAAAAGTCTTACAGTTCATTGAATATTCTAAAGTCACACTTGTGTTTTCAGGCCTTCAGCCAATTTGCTCTAGGTCACAGTCGTCTGTCAAAAGTAATGAATCCGTGACCATAGTAGTTCCACATAATTTCCCCCCTTGCAACACTATCTGTTGAAATCATGTCTACTTTGGTAACCATATCGCTACTATTGAGGTAACGTTTAAGCCTTATTAAAGTAACAAGCACGATTCTATCAAAAGACACGCATGACTTATAATTGTTATTGTTCATTTATTTGTTGTTTGATTGAAGGGAGTAATTATATAACCTGTTAAAGTAACAAGATTTTCATTTGACAACTACCCCGACTCCTTATTGCCAAAGTCACTCACTATACTGGCTAGTAACTAGGTATTGTGGTGCAGCAATCCACCAGATTCCACCGAAGTAACTCAGTTGAGGAATCACCTTCAGTGATCCTACTAAGGAACTAGGTAACACAACTTAAAAGTCTTCACGGCTGATTCTGAGTCACGCCTTTCAGTAAAGTAACAGTGAACGAGCAGATGCTGTCTGGTGAGACTCTTAGTCACACTCACGGTAAATGAACATGTTATCATCATTCATTGTTTCTGTTCATTGTTTCTTTCCAGATTAGCCTTACAGGTCCTCCCAGAGAAACCCCTTACCACTACCTAGGAAACACACTAAAAGTCACGTTTCCTGATCATTAGTAGTTTCTCACAATCTTACCCAAAAATCTAGCATTTCTAGTTTGATAGGGATTTTAACACTCTTTATACAAAAATGTTTATCCCTATAGGTATACACAGCGGTAACGGTGATCTGAAGACAGCCCATTATTCCTGGCAATTCATTTCACTCACACCCGTTACTGCATTGTACATCCCACGTTGGAACTTGGTAGCAGTTAACCTCAGTGATCGGCCCCTCAACCAACCTATTTCTTGGCCAGGCTGTGCCCATCTTCAATGGTCACGCCTTTCCTTGACCTAGGGACCACTCTGTAACAACCCTCTCTCAACACTCTCAGTGGGGCAGGCATATTCATAGATTATCGCCTCTGGCAGAATTTTTTGTTACTTTGCATTAAACCTTAGTGCCCCAATTTTCATCATAGAACGGTACTTTTCCAAAGGTAAGATACAACTGAAGCTGTATATACGTGACAGAGGCTTCGCAAGGCCCCTCACCCCTCCCACGGACAAATAGAAGTTGATGAGCACTATGGATCAATGAGTAGCTGTATGGCTACGGCTGTCAGAAGTAAGGGCCGAGTGCATAGCCATATGGCTATGTCCGCACTGAGATCGTTAAGAGTATCGAAATCCGTTGAGTCCCCTCAGGACACCCCCTTAGTTCAGAGTCACAGTTTCTTTTGGTTACTCCCCATAGTTCTCCCTCTTTCCCCAACAGAACCAGTTTACATTGTCTGGTGGCAGCGGTGGACTTGGTTTTATTATAGGAGTCACATATCCTGTGTATTTGCGAGCTTTCCCCCTTATCTTCCCCTTTTCCCACTACCAACCTGCTTACAATAAATTGTAGCACAGTGGGAAATTGAAACCTCGACTAATACTCTTGGTGTAAAGCTGCAGTCACAGTAGCCTTATTACCCCCCTTTCCTACCATATCTGCTTACAGATGCATCATCCTCGAGGGAGGGAAAGGGGGAAAAGCTGAGGAGGAACAAGTGTGAAGGCAATCATGGGTACCTACCCCCATTGAGTATAAATACTTATACTCGCACCCTCCCTCCCCCCCCCACCAGGAAGCACTTTCTTTATATCGATTGTTTGATGAGCCAACAGCTAGGCCCAGATAAGGGTAACTACTTCCAGAAGGAGGTGGCTAGAGAGTGTGAACTTGCATAGTCAAAACAAATATTAGTTATTGGGATGAACAGAATGGACAAGCAACCCTCCCTCTTCCTCCTTTTATCAGTGGCATCAGTCTTCTCCCACATCCATAGTGGTTTAGGTCATTATTCTGCTTCTTTTGCCCACGTAACGAGTGCTTTGTTTTGCCCACCTTATCATACTCCTTCCTAGCTGCCTCTGCATTCCGGACATACCCAATCGCTTGGGTAGTAAGTATTGCACTTGTGCAAAACTAAAAAAAATGAATAAAAAAAAAAAAAAAAAAAAACACAGAAAATGACTGACGGACCGCGGTCCGGTGGCTGACGGACTGATGTTTATATTTTTAGAGATTGTGCGGGTTTGCTTCTACATGGTCTCCCATAAATGTCATTGCCGTTGGATCCATAGTAGCGTGTGCTCATGCAAATGCAATGCAAATTCTTCATGATCTATCGTCTGATTTCTTTCGAACTGGGGTGGAGGGGGGGTGACTTTTACTTGACAGAGGTGGCTGTTAATAACCTGCAATGTAATCCAGAAATATTATGTGTATCTAGCATATATTCCGGTAAATGTCATCATATCATTGATGAATGTTTATTAGAGGAACTTTAACGTTTATTAGAGAAATCTTATGAATTTGTTTCTTTTCAGCTGCCATGAGTATTCAATTGATGATGAACAGAGCCCTGATGGTACTGCCAACCAATTCTGTAGGTTAACCGAAGAATATCAACGATCGTTTAGAACCCAGTCAAAAAATATACAATGTTCTTGATATAGTTGAAAGCTGAATTTTTCAGCATTTGAAAACAGGTCTGGCTGAAATGAAAAGTAAAGCTGTTTTCAACTGTTTCGAGTGTTTTTATTACTACCTGCCATTCTACAGAGATAATTTACTATGAAAATCATAATGTTCTTAAAAAAAAAAAAAATGCGTAAATGGGTAAAAATTCAAAAAATTACTGAAAAAATCACTAAAAATAGAAAAAAAAACGGCTAAAAATCCGCCGTTGTTCCGCCTTTTGAGACCCGCGCTGAATGGGTTAAATTTCATTAAAACGTGCTAAAAAATCTTCCTATAAAAACTTCAAAAATGTTAACCACACCAATTTCAACAGTAAGGAAGGCAAACCACGATACCCACGCCAACAAGTTGCTGTGTCTCTCACTGGGTCAGAACTCTAATCTACTGGGTTCGCTCCCAAGTTCAATACTCTGTTGATATTTTTCACATACGGTTCACTACTAGGTGATATAGTTACAGGAGAGCCGAAGACATATCCATGCATATAACAGTGCAGTGTTGATAGGTACTCTTTGAACAGCTTAAATATCGCTCTTGATATCATTTTGTCATGCGTAGTATACCTATCAGTTAAATAATAAGTGTGATAGAGTATGCCGGTGAAGTAGGATTTCTTAGGAGTTTGAACACACCTAAAAATGCAGCAAACTATTACACAAAGTTTTCATTAAAAAATTCCCTGACATTTGGTGGTTTTTGAAAAATTCCCGAGACATTTCCCGATGCAAAGAATTCCCTGATTTTTCCAGTCGGGGGCCACCCTGCAACCGAAGCATAAGAATATATTCATGCCTCGAAGGAACGCTGTACCCACCTCATGGTGCAGCGGTGTATTATATGGGTATAACACGTAAAAGTAATAAATATCCATTCTCCTACACCCCTCGTCACTCCAGCCACCACAAGGTGCCGCAGTGCCTCCTCTCACTCCACCCCCCGCTCACCACCCTCCGTGACCCCCTGCCAAGCGTGCGTCTAACACTCAAAGCCTCGAAAAAGACAATTTTTCGCCCGTTTTTGGCCCATAGCATCTATGCGAGTAAAGCGATCGGGATGGTTAAACGTTAGGACCAACTAGACCCCAAATGGAGTCTATGTGCGAAAGAACGGGGTTTTTAAGTAAATTCTTAGGCCTTTTATGGCCCGGACGGTGGACGGACATTTCAAATTTGGATTCTACGCACCTTGAAACGTAAAGTGACAAAGTTTGAGGGGGGTTTATAAAAATGTTTTGCTACACGATCACATAGGCTTATTATTGGAAATAAACCAAAAAGTATCATGATTTATCGCGATTACACCCTCCATTCACCCCCTTCCCTGATGAAATTTGAAACTTCTGACAAGTTTTCCAAAACTAGACCAAATTCATAATTGATCAAAAAGAGAATTCGAAAATTTGATGGGAATAGTTAAAATATCACGATTTATCAGTATTATCCCCTCCAATAATGAAACTAACTCGAACTATATCAATTAAATAACGAACTATATAAAATTCGTAATTGAACAATATTAGAATCACAAAAACCGGTCGAGATCGGTAGCTTGGGCAGTGCTTGAAAAAACCGGTAATTATCCCCTCCATGATCACAAATCCAAAATTCCTTAAGTTTGCTGCACAACTATCGTGCTGCAAGTCTGAAACTATTTTACACTAAACCTACCAAAAACTTTTACACTAAACCAACCTTTTCCCATGTCACGTCCAGTTTAGAATTTTCAGAGAGAATGCATGAGGATTTTAGAAAATTAAGAAGTTACCATTGAAGTTTATAAATAAATTACCATTGGACGTTCTTATTCTTAACAATAAGTAGATTGCAAATAGGAAAACAATACATAAATATAATAGTGACACACACTATACAGGTCACTCAGTTGGGGAAAAATTTCTCTGCCAAAATCAAATTATGCAGAGAAGGCTCTGATTTATACAAGTAAAGAAAAATCATAATATGTATTGGGGTCAACATAAATTAATAATAAGTATAGGTACTTAGCAATGTAAAAGGGAAAAATAAAATAGACGATTACAAATGTACATAAGATATATATGTAATGCACATATGAAGTTATTTTTATAGATCTTATATTATGTAATAATATACATATGATTTAGAAGAGAAGACAATAAAATAGACATTATATATTTATTTAATTGCATATTATATACAGTAAGTAGTACATATTATATTGATTTTACAAACAAAAACAATGCCAAGCGCACGGTGAAATCTCCTAACTGCCCATTCATAGTAAATTGGCCAAGAAACAAGTAACAATATCACCACAACTTATCTCAGTAAAATCATGTACATTTTCAAAGAGAGTTGTTGGAACAATCCCATCGTACCCAGTACTTTGTTCAGATAACTCACTAATATATTTTCAATAGTTTATCAAGTCTATATGATAATTTTATTTATAGATAGATAAAAAAATAGTTCATATTTCTTTCATTTTTTCAATACGCATATTATCAACAGGGATATTATTCATAATTTTCAACAAAAGTTATAAGTATTGGTACCTTTTTAAAGAAACAAAAGACTTAATTCTTCAATTTCTCTAGAAATACAGGAACTGAAGAATTAGGTAGCGAATACAATGTTGATGAGGTGGCACTTGGTGATACAATACATTAATACACTACATGAATAATTATCACATTAGCCATTACAATGAGCCGTCGTAATGAAGGGAAAAGTATCTTTTATTTAGTGTGATGCTCATCCATTACATCACTGTTTGAAGTTCCATAAAACTTGGGCTGGAACAAAATAAATTAAATAACAGTAGGTGCTCAATAAATAATTAGAAACGAAACAATTTGTTATGAAACGTACCAACACAATACAGGTATATACATACATAGAGCCTTCACTCAATTTTTTTTTACCGCCTACAGTGAAAAAGGATGATTCTCCTGTACATGTGACTGTTTTTTCCATTTTTTCTACAAACAAATTTTTGATATTTTCGAAGAAAAAAAAAAAAATAAATAAATAAAGTGACAAACAAATGAAAATAAAATAATAACAAAAACAACAACACCCTCATAAGCGCAAAATAAACACAAGTGAAAAATGAATGAATAAGTCACAGTGTGGTGTGGAATTTCACAGTTCGGAATCATGTTCTGTATTTTTTCCAAGAAAATGGGGCCACTGCCACGGTAAACACAGAACGGGACATCACAATGCTACACGACTATTCGATGTCTGAGCTAAGAAGACAGGAATTAAATTTGAACACATGGTTTCCAAAGGACCGGGCTACAAGTCATACTTCACGTCAAGGTATGGCTTTTTTGAAAGAACGTTTCCCTGGGCATCTCACTTCAATGCGAGGAGACATGAGACGTTGAGCCCCCCCCCCCCCCACAATTTTCACCCTGTGATCCTGTGATTTTTTTATGGGGTTATTTGCTGAAAAATCACGAAAACCTGGTGAACTTTCAGCATCTGTCACAAGAGAAATTCGAGTGATCCTCAAGAAATGGTAAGAGTGACCATGGAGAACTTTTCTACTCCAAAATATTGTACATAAATAGAGTAGGATATTTACGTAAATTTGCTTCTAAGGACATGCTACATGACTGGAACTTTTTCAAATTTTCGTTTCATGCCACTTCAAATTGGCATCTAATAGCAAATTAACATACTTCAGAAACAATTGAATTTAATTCAATGAATCTATTAGATAAACCGAATATTACAGAAAAGATATATATATATATATATATATATTTATATATATATATATATATATTTATATATATATAAGATGATGTTCAGGTAGGGAACATCATGGTGGGTGATCTGTATCATGTTTCCAAGTTTTTCAGGGAACTGTACTCTGGGCTAACAAGGCTTCAGGAATATATATAGTTCTGACTACGTTATCAGAACACACACAGATAGAAGTAGAGAGGCGTTGAACCCAAAAAAGTTGGTTTTCCACTCTGATCCTAGTTGTTGGTAGATTTGTATGATTGTTTCTCTGTTGAACATGTGTGCAAAAACCAAGTCTAGACAGTTCGAGGAAGAACTGTCAGCAGCAGGCACGGACTCCGGAGGACTGTCCTACTTGGCGGGTGCCTACTGAAGTAAATTTTTTTACCTTTTGGAATTCCAAAAAAATTGAAACTTTGGTGAATCACTCGTCACATATTGTAGATTAAAATAAACTAATAAAAATGAAATCGAGTTTTTGGGTAGAGTTCTCCCCTTAAACCCAAAAAAGTTGGTTTTCTACTCTGATCCTAGGTGTTGGTAGATTTGCATGATTGTTTCTCTGTTGAACATGACAATTTTTCTTATTTTGTTCTGAGATGCTAGATTTCTTTTGGGGGAAAAGAGGAGGTGAGGTGCATTTCTTTGTAATCCCGAAAGTTATTGACCAATTAATGCCACTGATTTACACTTGAAATTGAGAATAGAATCCATTAAACAATGAATTTTCGTAATTTTCATTGTAGAATTTCTTAATTTACAATGTAGAGTCACAATTGCTAAAGAAAGAAGTCAAAGAATCACTCTTTTTTTTTAACCGAAAAAGATGTCCATAAGTGTGTGGTACTCAACATTGTTTTTCACTGATTTGGTTCCAAGAAGTTCTGAAACGGATTTCGAAGCAGGGTTTCAAAGATGTAGGAGAAGACTCTTTCATGTTCGAGTGTTGTTATAATCTCACTCAACTGAGAAAAAAGTCCTACAAACTATCCATTTTCTTCAACTTAATCCAGTCAAGATATGCATTCGTGCTTGCAAAATGTCGTGTAGTTCTAATTTTTGGTACGTTATTAGGACCCATACTAACACTAATGTACCGAAAATTCAACCCCAAAAAGGTTTTTTTCCAATTAACCAGGAACCATAACATTTTTGTACCTTTGCTTAGTTTTTGCAAAAAAAAAGAAAAGAAAAAAAAAGTAATGAAAGCGTCTGACCTAAATTATTACTGTATAAAATACATTGGCAGCAGCTGTAGCTGATTCAAGCTTTTTACACTGAACTAATTTGCTACAATTCGATACCAGAACAAGCTTTGTACAACAGATATTTACAGAGATACAGCACGTTAAAAAAACCCCTCTCCCCCTCCACGAGTGGAAATTTCTTGAAATTGTGACTTTTATTGCTAAAACAATTATGTCACACAAAATACCATATGATATGAATTTGTCGTATTCTTTTAGCTTTTACTTGTAGGCTTAGCGGTTTTCTAAAAATGTCTGAAAACTGAAAAAAGTTGCAGGGGAGAAATTCAAGTAAACTCTTCATAATTGTTGAGATTTACAAAATGGAAATTATCTTAACATCACCAGTACCATTATTTATATTACATTAAATACATTCATATTATTATCACTACCATTATCTCAACATCATAGTTATAATACCATTATCATAATAGATAATCATTATCATGATAGTCATGCCATAACACACAAACCAAAAAAATAATATTCATTTATTATAATTTTTAATTTATTATATCATCATTCTTATTAGTATTGAACTCCAATAAACCCTCACTCAAAAGCTTTCAAGGTAACAGTAATATATTATGAATGTAATTTATGGATATTACCTCAAGAATCGAATGAAAACATCTGGAGCATTGTACGACCTACCATTCATGCTTAATTTCATTTTACGCTACTCAGTTTTAATTTAATGCTAGTACATGCAGTGACATCCAAAAACACTGGGTCAACCACTACATTTCACTAGTAACCTTAGGCAGCGCATGTGGTTGTTAAATCCCAACTGGTGAAGCATTGTGAAAATTGCCTTATAAACTAAGACAATCGTATCAGCTGTTATAATTCCATTAGAATTCTCACTTCACGAAATCGAGGTTATTCTTAGTTTTTGGACCTAAAGGACTTGTGAAGCATAGTTAGGCGATTTACTTATTTTACCTCTTTAATTTATAGTTGGTTAGTCAGCCACAGAAAAAAATTTCTTCTCGGTAGGTATCAACACCTGCGTAGTTATATGCAGATAATGTTAAATACTTATACTTCATTTTATAATTATCAATGGCTGTTTTACAGAAGGGTTATCCAATACAAAAATAATAAACCTTTGTGTAATAACTTGAAGCTTTTTCTCTGTTTTTTGTTTAGTGTGTCATGGTACCTGGAGGATAATGATAATTATGATATTGACATAATGGTAATAATACATGTACTATGTACTGTAACTGCTTGAACAAAGCTCTTTCTGGTCTCAAACTCTAGCAAATTTATTCAATTTTAAAAGCTTATACAGTATTAATTATCGTTATACGCTTACACTCTCTTTACTTTTATAAAGCGAAAACTGAAGAAAGTGCGAATGTTTTGTGTTTTTGGTTAGGTAATAATATAATTTCAAAAAATAACAACCTTTTCAGGATTGATTTTTTGTAATTAGTTAGTATGGGTTCTAACAAGGCATCAAAAAATTAGAGCTACATGACCTTTGCAAGCACAAGTCTCTTGACATGTACATCTTCACTGGAATACCTAAGAAAGATGAACAAAATAAATCAAAGTAACCAGTGTATTCAAAGACTAAAATTGCATGGACTTTTAAAAAAATTCCAAGTGTCGACTCGTAGCTGACAACATGCAAACAAAAAATAATGATAATATTAATAAAATAAATATAATAAAATACCTAAGTATATACATTTTAAAAATGATAAAATGAAAAAAAAAAAAAATTGAAAAAGAATAATTATAAAAATCAAAACATTTACCTATTATTATTAACATCACTAACTAACCACTGAGCTGATAGTGATGACTCTTGTCAGTTCCGTTCCTATGATACAATGGTGGTATAAATACTGCATCCTATTTAGTACATACATCTTGATAGTTGTTTACCTGGTCAGGTGTTTGATAGTATTCTCCACGGTTGTTCAAAGTCTCCTCATCATCATCAGAGTCATCTTCACAAGAGGATTCTGCAAAAGCCTTATCTCTCGATTCTTGAAAGAAAAAACAAACATGAATTAAATCTACAAATTATATGGGGTTAACAGCAGTTTGGAAGTTGGTGATCTGTTCTGAAGAGCTAATATCAATAGGTACCACCTTCAGTGAATGATATAAACATCCTTCCTTTTGTTTCAAGGTAACCCCTATTTTGTTTCCAAGTTTCCCTACAAGTAGCCGAAGCCTTGTTTTCACATTCGCAAATTTTTATTTATAGGTACTTGATTGAATCTTCATAAATCTAAAACCCGACCTTCCTTGCTTGATCAATACCTTTTATCAACGCAATTGTTCTGGTAATTCATGTATTGTATAATCAACTACACTATCGACAATTCCTTCCCACTCTTGAATCTGGGGAAGAACTCATTTTAAAATCAAATTTTTTGAAAAATTCGATACCTGAAGTTTGCACTCATACATATAGGTGTTGATGTTGTGTAATTGAAATAAAAATTCCGTTCTTGCGTAAAAAAATCAAGATTTAAGAAAGAAAGGATGAGCTCATTGGTCAGCAGTTTTCGGTCATATTAATTGGTCAAATTTCAAATAATGTGCTCACAAAATCATTAAAAATAGCCAAAACCGCTAAAAATCGTCAATTTTTTTTTTTTTTTAGCAGACTAAGTCAAAAGAAATTTATTAATAACATTGGTAGTTAACAATTTCTTTAAACTCAAAGTGCTCAAATTTCAAAACAATGTAAAGTTATATTATTCGATAATTTACGGAAATTCGCTCATATGACCATGCTGCAAGACTGCAACTTTTTTAATGTATCATATTTCCTGACTCTAGTAATTTAAAAGTTTTCACATGAGATTGGATATTTACGAAACTGAATATGGTGGTGGTTGATTTTATACCTCGATCCATAAATCATACATATGATTTAATTAAAAAAAAATTAAAATGTTATACTATTGAATATAAAATAAAAGTCGTAGGTTTTACTTCCCCAGACTGAGTAATTATCCTTAAACCCAACACATGACGTTCATTCACAAGTCATTCGAAATCATATTCAATGTGCTTTAAAAATTAATAGGTATTTTTCATTCACTGATAGGTATTACACATAATAGGGTTTATTCACTGATGACACTCAGTGAAAAAAGGAAAAACTGCCACTATTTACTTTTTTTAACGTGAAACTGGGTTTCCATAGCTAAATAGTGATATGAATCGGGAACAGGGATAAATAGTATTCAAACTCGAGTGAGAACATACGAGAGCAATGGACACAGCTTTTGATCAGCAAAGAACAACCACTTCGTGAATAAATCAACACCTACTATGGACCAGATAGGCAACCCGTACCAGGAATATTTTAATCCTTCAGTGGTTTTAATCGTATTTTTTAGCAACATGTCCAAATACGGAACACCTATAGGAAGGCCGACCAACAACTCCTCACCCCACCCACCAACTAGGACTACCACGACTGGGGCATACAAACCAGAATTAAGTGAAAACAAACCAAAAATTGGATAAGTCAAACTCTTGATATACTGGAATACCCTATCTGCTTTTGAGATTTTCAGGAACCCTGAAATCAATTACATTAAAAATTCATCCAATCCATGCACTCAATAACTTCCTAAACATTCAAACATGAAGTACGAGTAAGTTGAATAGGAACTAGATACTTACCTCCCTTGGAGTTCAAATTGTTCTGATTGTTCTGCGCTTTTGCTTTAGACAGTGTATCATAGCAATTTAAACACACCCTCAATGGTTTTGAAGATTGATTAGGCAGGAGAAACTTCTTATTTGAGCATGGTCCACACACAACTGCTCCACATTTCCTGCAGTGATGCTGTAAAATAAAAAGGCACCTAGTTGAAATTATAGAAACAACAAATTCCATATCAACATAGATTGCATTCAAATTTGGGTGATTTGAAAGGATCAATGAATACGGAAAACTCACTCTTCTGTTCAAAACTGTAAACTGATTTCGTTTGCAATGCATGCACACATTTGCTTCAGCATCTGGGACCCACACTGCAGCATGCTCTTGCACAGGTTTTTTACCACCTGAAAAAAACAAAATAAAAACAAATGGAAGAAACTCGAAAGTGTATTTTTTTTTTTTGAGTTGAGAAAGAATCTTGAACAATGCTGTACTATTTTGTTATTATGTTACAATGTTACTATATAAACCATTTCTATTCTCCACATGAGATTATATGGACCAGTAAACATTAATTAAGGTACTACACCCAAATTTACAACTAGGACAAACATGATTAAGGTACTTCACATGAGTTTCTTAATTTTCTACTTTGCAATGTAGTGGAGCATTTCAATAACAAATTCTGATAGTTTTTGGGTCTACATCCTAGAAGGAGGCAGCACTACTCAATATTTCCCACATGCGCCTCCAAGGATAGGAGTCCAATGGTTGTTGTGATCTAGTATCTAAGTATTGACCAGACGGCATAGTTTGTTGTATTATTTTTTACTCCTGAATGTGAATAATTATGGTACCTAGTAGCCATAATGTTGAGAAATTACATCGAGAAAGAGCTATTAACTATTATGGAGGGAAATGGAAAGATATTTTATTTGAAGGAAATTCTAAAACCGCCAGTCAAGAATTAATTTGATGAAGTGAAATATTTATTTCAGATGAAATTTCCACTTGTACTCTTCCGTTTTATTATTCCATGATAAAGGAAATCAAATGTACAAAAAAGTTCCTGTCGTGCAGCATGATTGTAAGAGCGAATTTTTGCAAATTATCATATTATATTAAGTAAAATTATTTTTGAAATTGGAGCACTTTGGGTGCAAAAAAAAAAAAAAAAAAAAAAAAAATCAACTAAGTACCAATTTCACGCCAACAAAATTTGGTCTAAATAACATTCTTTGATTCAAAAAAGATTTAGAAATTTTATCTTTTCTGGGGTGTTTTCATGGGTTTTTCAGCAAATATTATCCGTGAATTTTTCTGCATGAGTTTTGCATAAACTTATTAATGTTTTAGTTTGTCGTTCATAAACTTTATTTGAATTAAATATTGCTAAAAAAATATATGAATAAATTTAACGAGTTTTGACCGTTTTTAGTCCTTTTTTTGAAATTTGGCCAATTTAATATGCTCGAAATATGCTGGCCAACGGATTCGTCCTTTTGTTTAGAAAGCTAGATTTTTTAGCGCAAGAACGGAATTTGTATCTAAATCCTCAGGAGGGTTATCGTCAGAAATGACACACACACACACACACACACACACACTTTTTTTTGCAAAACTCCCCTCAAAGGCGGAGGGAAGGGGCACACCATGAAATAAAAAAACAAACAAATGAATAAACAAAAAGTGGGGAGGCCACCCAGTTATGAGGGAAGTTGCAGAAGGATGAAGAGGAAGAATGGGATGAAAGGAAGTACCCCTATAGAATGACCGACAGTTCAAGTAGGAACCCTTCAGGACGTGGGTGATGATACCTCAGAGTACTCTCACTGAGATGCCCAACTCGAGTACATCCGTGGCGGTTTTCCCGCACCACGCCGCGCACCATGACACGATCCCAGCCAAGACCTTGATGTTATTGGTAACCACTCCTTTTAGCTCAGAAATCACTTGCCCCAGGTCATTTCTGTCATACTTATTTATTTTACCCCACAAGGTATTCTCCATGTCCTAACTGCCACTGATAACCTGTACATCCAGGATTATGGCAGATCCATCAAGCTTGATGGCAACGATATCTGGTTTCTTGCACTAGTCACTCGGCATGAGATATAGTCTTTCCCTTTAAACATCCGAACCGCTAGATGACAAAGCGCCTGCTATCTGCTTAGCAACCGCATCATGACGTAGAATGAGGCCACCGTGAGTACAAGGACACTGCTGCATCACATGATACAGATTCCCATGATTACTCAGACAGGCACAGCAAAGGGTATCCACTGTCCTGCAACTACTCCTTGAACACCTCACCGAGGTGGATAACATAGCCACTCGGATGGCGTGTAAGTGGCAATAGTCGGGGGTCTCAATGCCATCTTAAGCCCATTCCACCCACTGGGATGAAATGGGGGATTCAGAGCACTGACGGAGTTCTTTACCATCTACTGACTCATGCAGTGCAGCAGCAAACTCAGCAGATGAGCTGGGTTTTGGAGCAGTTGGTGTTGCTCGGTCACACCACAAGAACTGCTGCCTGACAAAGTAGGCAGTGCAGGCGACCTCCCAGCTTGAGCTCCTAAGAGCAAGCAGGCGCTGGTGTAAGCATGTGATGATGCTAGCCAACAGAGAGACAATACCAAGCCCACCGGCCTAGACCTGTGCATGGGAAAGGCACTTGGGACATCAAGTGGGCAGCCTAGCCAAGAGTGCACAGCAGATCAAACTTCTTGGTCCAACTCAAGCAGTCTCCCTGCAGTAAGCCTGCCAAAGATCAACCATAGGTTAGCTTTGGTGTAGGTACATGCGAAAGAGCTTCTGCTGTGGCCTCAATGGAGCCTTGGTGACACGGGCTAGTGCCCCATCAACATCCACATGGCTTGAAGTAATGGTAGCCACACCCATGAAGTCAACTCCAAGGTACCGTCAAACCTCCAGCCTGTATTGGGCGGGGATGGGTGACTGCCATACAACAAAGTACTCCTCATCCACCACCTTCACCTTATGCCAGTCAACCGACGGGACCGAGGAACTGACCCACACTTATCTGGGTTGATGACCAAACCACACCTGGCTAGCTGCTCAGCAAAGGCATTGAGGGTGATCTGCAAGCCCACACGAGTTTCTGCAAGCTGAACAACATCATCGGCAAAAGCCAATGGTCTTACTCACGCCCCAGGAGAGAGATCGAACCCTATTTCAGCTGGCAGCTTGCCCAAGGCCGTATCCAAGACCAGGTTGAAGAGGAGTGGCGACAGAGGCTCCCCTTGGCGTACTCCTGCCCAATGACAACATCCTCAGACATCTCACAGCCTGCATCAAGGACTGTCACACTCTCGTGGTACAGACAGGCAACATACTCATTTAGATAAGTTGGTGCGCCGACACCACAATGACAACAGGTCAGGGCATGATGGCTTACAGAATCAAAGGCCTAACTGACGTCCAGAGCAGCAAGATGAAGCTGCTGTTTCTTGATACGGGACAACAAAATGAAAGCTTGGAGAACTGTTAAGTCTGCTGGCCGAAATGCTCTCAAAGACGTCACCAATGACACCAGCCACTTGGAAGCGAGATGTCAGAATCTTTTGAAAGTGGCGGAAAACCACCGATGATATTGAAATCGGGCAGTAGCCTCCAGGCCCACTTCCTCCTTTCTTTGGGATGAAGATGGTGCAGGCACAGGTCAACGCTTTTGGGGCTCTTCCCAATACAAGTAACATGTTGAGGATGAGCACTTGATGTTCTTTTGCGCTTTATTCCAGTGTTGGGCAGAACTACCATCAGGCCCAGCAAATGTGGAGTTTTAGACACAGGACCTATGTGAATCAATATGAAGCACTTGTGTGCACATAATGCTGCTTAAGGAATCCCTGGTGGAAGCTGGGGGTACTACCCCCTTACAAGGTCTGTGGCTGGGAGCAATCATGAGAGGCTCCCTAAATTCCACAAACTCCTGAAGAAGGCGCGAACTTATCAATCGCCAGCATCATCCAGTACCTCCACAGCTCTTTGAGCTGGATACTTCCTCCATAACTTCTGAACCCACTGGTATCCCCGCCTCCTGGCTTGCTTAGCTGCTCTGCAACCTCCACGGGACACCAAAGCAGGAGAATTTCCTCCCTGATGCCTCATCGTGATCCCTTCCTCAACCTGTGGGAAGATCCTCTTCACATAGGCCGCAACCTCATATTCCATGCAATCCGGCGCCTCAACAGCTTGTCTTGCCAGTTCCTGCAGGTAGGCGCTCTCACAACCTTCATATCAGCCTACCTGCTCCCCAAGCCTCAACACATTAGTTTTCAGATCTTCTAGAAGACTGGAGGTTCCGAGGGAGGATTGCTGAATTGCAGGCTGCTGTCCCACGCATGTAGGAGATGCGTGAGAGGCCCCACGGCTATTTGCCAGGATTGCATCTTGGACAAGTTGCTTATCGTGGGGCCTCAGACAAAGAGATTGAATGGCAGAAAGTGTGTGCATGGGAAAACGATCTTGTAAAAAAAATTAATCTGGCATACCCCATTAAGCACAGCCTCTGCCTCCTCTGCTGCCATTCTCGGGAAATCCTCAGAAGCATACCTGGGCTGCTCTTGCTCTTTATCATTTGCAGTATTGGCGTGTACAGAATGCTTCTGCCAGATATGAGCACTGAGGACACACTTAGAACTGAAGGTCCTCTCTCAGTGGGCACCAACAGGGGCAGAGGACCAGAAAGACGAGGATGAAGAAGAAGGAGAGGAAGACCGACATCCCTGCCTGGGGGGCCCATAGTGCCTCCCTTAGAACCCCATGTGCCAATGGGCCGGCAGGGGTTATGAGGCTCACTGTTTGTTCTATTAATAACGGGAAAGCACTTTTGGTAAAAGGGACAGGAGACCCGTTGACATGAGCCTCCCCCCTAATTGCCCGTGGGTCATTCAGCCACCCTTTGTTCACCCGGAGTGTGCCCAAGTCTAGGGGTCTATGACCTTGACTTGGGTAGGAAAATGAGGGAGCTCCGAAGAGATAAATACACCAACAATTACCGTACTCCAGCAACATCAGACCTAGCTACCACACACACACACACACACACACTCCAATATACAAGTTTTACTGCCATAGTCAAATTGATCAATTTTTTCCTCCATATTAGTAATTATAAAAAGTTTGGGTTTATTAAGGACGTCATATAAACTTGAAAGACCAACGATTCTCATCTTTCACTTCAAAATAACTGCTTATATACAATGAGACTATTTGCCTTATCTGGGTGCTATGCAATATAGCTCCAGGGTTGTGCCCAATATTAAATCAACTACTTAAAAACAAACCCAAACCTTCTAAAACAAAGACTAAGAATAACTGTCAACGAACCAACTATGAGTACATAAAAAATGATGAAATTATAAGAATAGAGACTATAAGTGTAAATGAATCTATATTTAAATGTGCTAAGAAGCCATGAATGATGCCTACTTCAACACAAGTACAAGAACAATTATGGAGAATAGCAGCATTTGAAACGAAATAAACCACCACATTTAATTGTGCTGCACAAAAAATGAAAATGGAACTGAATGTTGCTGAGCTCCCTATGTGTATAGAATGGACAAGGTTTTGCAAAAACCCTACACCCTACAGTGACATGGACTAATGATGAAATAAAATATTGCTAGGTGAAATGTAAAGATTAAATGCAATATATAGATTAAGAAATTTCTTTCTAATCACACACTTTTCCTTAGAAGATCTTCAATACATTTATCTATGTGGGCCATCCATTCTTGTTTTTCAGTGGATGTAGCAGCGAATACCGCAAATGACTTGGAAGCAGTTCGAATGAGCCAACCATTCCGGAACTCTGAAAATAAATAAATGATTAATTTTAATATTATAGTGAACGAAGATCATAAAATAAATAATAATTAAAATAAAAATTGAAAAAATAAATAAACAAAAATATCTAAAAGGATATCTGATAAACATTCAAAAAAATAGTCAAACAACAGTTGTAAGTGACCTTACTATTAATCACTGAAGGAATAAATCAAGTTACCTATTCAAGTATGAAAAACCACATATTTTCTTAGCAATCAAACGAATAATATTCACCACACAAGAATTCACTTTCAAGTCAGTTAGTCCAAAAGCCAGCAACCAAAAACGTGAATAGAAGTTTCACATCAAATGTAGATTGTCCAGATTATCCAAAATTGCACTTAACTTAACCAGAAAGATACATCCCGAATGGAGAAAAAATAGTGTCGAACAGTCAGGTTGGTGCCAGGGCACACGCAGAAAGACTAAAGTGCATCCAAATTAACTGGAAAGGCACGAGTATATGTGGTACTATACTGAGTATACAAGTGGTAGTTTCACTAATCAAAAGTATATTGTATGTTGAGTGGAGTAAAACTAGTGCTAGACGACCAGGTTAGCGCCAGAGTGCAACCAGATGCACCGAAATGCACCACAACTGAACCAACATGAACGGTAAGAGTACGAGATTTCTGTGTATGAGGATGGAGGTTATACGAATCAAAAGTGTATTGCATCATGAGTGTAGGATTAATAGTCCCAGACAATCAGGTTGGTGTCTGTATATTTATTTTGCATTTTT
This sequence comes from Adelphocoris suturalis, assembly GCA_030762985.1. Lineage (NCBI taxonomy): Eukaryota > Metazoa > Arthropoda > Insecta > Hemiptera > Miridae > Adelphocoris > Adelphocoris suturalis. Next base: position 50,641,100 of record CM061045.1, on the reverse strand, counting down.
TGTAAGTGACACGGAATTTGTAGTTTTCCTAATTTTCGAAAAATATTGTTAAGACCCCAAAACTTTGTCACAAAGGGGAGAAGTTACGCAACTACTTAACTTTTTGTACATATAACTTGCTGAACCCCAACTGCCCAACTCAAGGACGATTTTAAAAATTTTGGAGCCATTGCAATAGCTTCATTTTCTATGAAAAGTCGCTAAGAATCTCAAATAAAAAAAGAAAAAGTTAAAACTTTCATTGCGGATGATGTAATGTCCACTTTCATCGCTCAAGGGCGATGTAATATAACACCGTGGGCTGTCCGAGCTGTTGAAAACTTTGAAATTACGACTTGCAACTTAGGCTCCATCTAAAAATCTCGTAAAGTTGTATTTCTCATTAGTTCCCAACCCAACCTACACCACAGAATGTGCTGTATTCACCTCGACAAATTATAGGCAGGGATTCTTACATATATGAGGTAAAACATAATATTCACCTATTATCCTAATCATGGGTAATATCTCTTCAAACCAAACTCCATAATTTTCGTGGAATTTCAGAGCTTTCATTGCATGTAAATACAATCAGGAGGGGGAAGAAATGGCACAAAAAGTTGAGTCATTGCTGGTTTGCATGACTCAAAGTTTTGTGACTCACGGGTGATGTAATATTACCATAGCTGAAAATATGTATCACCCCATTCTTTAACTACCAATACATAATATTAGCCCAAATACCCAAAATTAAAGTCTCAACGTCAGATTTCTGACGTTAAGCACTCCCACGACAGACATTGGGATGTTATTGCACACTGTGTACACTGATGACGTTATTGCACTCCTCCGACCTAGATTTTTTTACTGCATTATTGGTCATTTTCACCCCTTTCCCCATCCTTGGTAAGTATAACATTACTTCTGAATCAAATTTTGAAAAAACTAAAACATAATGTCATTGGAGAGTATCGGTGGATTAAAAATTTGCTTGTTGGAATTTACTTGAATCCAAAAATATAAATTAAACAAGTGCATATGCATGGTAACACACAACAAAATATTGAATTTATAAAATACGAAACTTTTAAGGATTACTTACGTCCATCATCTTCCAAAGACTCAAGTTTAACCTCTTCCAAGGGGATGATATGCTGCTTGTTGTACTGGAATGTCAAAACCAAAGTTGCAGATATTATATTACAAAAGATAGAAGGGAGAAGAAGTGCACACTAGCTTCTTTTCTACTGCAGCTAAGTAGGAATACCTACCAATTGAGGGGTAACCACGAGTTAATCTAAAATTATTGAGTAATCACTGCAAATTATTACAGGAAGGTTTGTTATTTCTGTATTGTATAGCTCTTCTAAGGAGAACAACTGTCTGCAATTATTAAATGAAGTCTATTATACATTAGGTAGGTATTCAAATATATCTGCATAGGGGTAGACGCCTACAGAAGAGAAATCAATTAAATAACAAACCTACACTTTCCTTGTCAACCCAAGCTGACCCTCTGACTGAAAATTAATTATATAAAATAAAAGACGCGGTGGTAGCGCGATGACTGGGCATTACGGCAGAGTCCAATGCTGCATGTCTGCGAGCATAACACTATCTGGCCAGGGACAGCAAACGGATTAACGTACAGTGACCTGGGTGATTTCATTTGACTCTTTAAGATAATATCTATAAACGAAAGAAAAAAAAAAAAAAAAAAATTACTGTTATCTTGAAAGTTTTCAAGATCTCGATTTTTAATACCCTTTAGGGTTGATCAAAATTGATTCCCATGTTACTGGCACAGAATTTTTGAGCCAAATTTCATAAAGTTTAGTCCATTAGTTTCAAAGAAGGATCAGATGGCGTACGGATAAATTTTTCATTTTTTAATTCGATTTTTGGAACTTTCGTATCTTGATGAGATATAAAGAAAAAAATTTTGGGGGAGGGGTTCACATTTTTTTCTTCTCGATTGATTACAAAGGTTCATTATTGAAAATGATAAACCAAAAGTCTATATATAGCAATAAGAGTTTAGTTAACGTTCTTGATATCTGTGTGAGTCATATACCTAAAAATATCACACTTTTAATTTAAAAAATTTTATGAATTGAGTCACACACAAGAGATTCTGCCCATCTCTCGCAAATTTGTATGGTCCATTTGAAGGATTGAATAATAATCAAGGAAAATATAAGCGCAAAACAGGGGACTCTGTTGGATTCTGGCAAATCATAGAGGGATTTGCAGTGTGTTCCGCACATCCACAGTGGCAACTATAACAGTGAAGGTAATGCGATTTGAAATATTTGTTAGCATCCAACCATTTCCCAAAATTGAGCAAATAGAACTGGAATTGCAAGCATTTCAACTCTGCAGGAAATTCCATTCCATTCCACCTATCTCTGGAGGATAAAAAATTATAAAATGTGGTAAAGCATGAGTAAGTTATCAGCAAGGATTCCTCAAGTGTTGTGGCTACTACCTGCCATAACAACATGAAATTCGCGTTTAGGGAAATGTAATCTGAAAATTTCACCAGTACTGATTTGAAGGGAAATGAGAAAGACTATTTACTTTGGAACCAGAAAGCTCTCAAACGCAATGCGAAGTTAAAAATTTGGGTTTTTTAGAATGTATCCAAGGAAGAAATAAGTCCCAGTTGTGCAGCACCAGAAGATTTTCATAATGTCACAGCATCAGCGAATTCTAATTATTTTTTACCTTATATCCAAATCAATTTTTCGTAAAGCATTTTAGAGTTGGTCAGTACAAAAATCGTTTACTCTCGAAATTGTGGCAAAAAACCTTACAATAAAATTCTGTCACAAGTACAAATTTTAAAATTTTTGAGCTCAAAACGGCTAAAACAAGACATGGAGCGGGGGACGGTTGCTTTTGTGCTACTTTAGTGCAATGTTTTGTTTTGTTACAAACTCCCCTCAAAGGTAAAGTGGAGTACACTATTAAATAAAAACGGGGAACACACACACACACACACACACACACACACACACACACACACACACACACAATATATATACTTAAACTGTGTGATCCAGATGACCAATGAGTAGTGTTTTGTCCAAATACTCCACACATAAACCAATGAAGGTTCATTCTCTCTCTCTCTACCAACCTACCTAGCGAGGATTTAGATTTTGAAGGGCCCAATAGTTTTTAATTTCTTATATGAATTCAAGGTTCTTCAACCATATTGGAGAGTGATAATACACAGTTTAAATAGAATACAATACAGTGATCCCCACTTAGTGTGAATACGGTCAATATCATCACCCGCTTCTTGTTATCAAAATCACCAAAATGGAACGGATGTATTTGAATACACAGGAATTTCCCCGCAAATTGTTATCGGAGTTAGGTGAAATGTTATCGGCTTTGCTTTGGTGAACCTTCTACTTTGCTCTGGTTGACTCGGACCTAGAAGGTGAATCAGAGGCTGAAGTACGCCCAACTAAAAAAGAAATTATGGCCGCTTTAGACCTTCTGCGTAAGGAAGTAGGTCATACTAATGAGTTTGACAAGCATTTCTCTTCTGAGGAGTTTACCAAGGGCCATTTTAAACCCTCGGAACAGGCCAGAAGGGAAGATTTTATTCCTAAATTTTAATGAGGACATGTCGCATGAGCTGATGTCTACCCGTTACCTAAAGTACATGTTTTATAAAGATTTGCGGTATATACTTGAAATTACTTTCCCTGCCTATTGTTATCATCCGCTTAATGTGATACGTTTTTTTGCTTGGGACACTTGTGATCACATTAAGAGGGGACCACTGTAATTTCTATTTTGATATTTAAAATTATATAATGTTTTACAAAAAATTCCAGCATAAACCTTGATCTAATGAAAATTATAGTTTTTTAAAAACTAGAATAGATTTGTGAAAAGGGAGAAATGGATGGGTAATTGTTTCTCATTTCCTGTCCCAACATCCCTGGAACTAGTAACGGATGATAAAAAATGTAAATTAAAAACATGAAATGAAAAGATTATGTTAAAAGTTAGATGGAAATATGTTAACAAATCATTACAACTAAAACCTTACTTTTTTTTTGTTTATGATGATATTTCCATAAACCATAATGTCATTAAATAAAAAGAACTGACGGGCTTTAGGTTTTTTTCGGCACATTTTTGTTAGCACACCTTCTCCAACCAAGACACGACCTTGAACTGCCAATGGCTGAAACAAAATAAAAAATAATAAATTCAAAGAGTGTATCTAAAGGATATGGACAGTGTGATGTGGATTGTACTGAAAGCCTAGGGTCAAAGGACTCAGGATGAGGATACTGGGTTGGCTTGCCTCGAGTCGATGCAAGGAGCCTTTCACTGTCTGCACCCAGCTTTCATAAATTTGATTAGCTAAACTCTCTGCAGGACCTTGAGATTAAGATTGCAGGGTCTGCCGACAGAAAGCCTAGTGCAAGTGTAGGCAATTACCTATTTAGGTATTTACCTGGCCCCACACTTGGGAAATAATATTTATTAATTAGATTCATATGAATTATAACTCAAAGACAAGTGGACTTGAAGTAACTCAAGACATTAATATTTACTAATTAGATTCATTTGAATTGTAACTCTAAGACATAGTGGTTACTATTGAATTATTTATAAATCTGAGGAAATCGGCTGAGGCATTTGGATATGGTTGGTATATCGTAACTATTAGGCCGACCACTGCCCTTTCAGCATACCCCTTTGAAATATTCTCAAGCTGTCCACGTTACATGGGATGAGTGGGGCCACTCTGGTTGGGTGTAAATCAAGTGGTCCAGTGTGGGTGTGACTAGAAAGTAAGCAAGGTCCAGAGTGGAGGGGGTAATAGTAATAAATCGCGATGTTTTAACTATTCTTGTCAGATTTTTGTGATTTTTTTTTTTTTTTTATTCTTTCAATGATCAATTTGGTCTAGTTTTGGAAATTATGTCAGGAGTTTCAAATATTATACTTAAGATAGGAATTCGTTGTTGGCGGAGGGAGCTAATGGGGAGGCGGGGCATGATATTTTTGTTTTTTCTCTTATTTTAACTCTCACCAAAATTAAAATTTTCGAAAATAGCACGTAAAAACTATTATCTACGATTTTCGGGACTGATAATAAATTCGTTCCCAAGTCTGGTACAAATAACGTGTTATTCAAGGATTCAAATCTGCTGCTGTCACCACACATATGGGAAGAACAGCCACTATCCACACACCAGTTTCTACTTGAAATGTTGTTTTTATTTGCCATTAGTGCCACATGATACGAAGATTATCCAGATTCCTCTACTGTACAAGGCAGCCTTGTCTCTCGTTTTCTTATTATTTGGACATTCCATCGATTTGAGACCAAAACCTTTGCATATAAAACATTTTATATTTTGTTTCATCTTTTTGAAAACACATTTCTTTTTAGCATACATTGCATTTGTATAATTTGCATACTCTCCCATGTTATTCTTCTGAGCATCATGTTCTTCAATTATTTTAGTCCTGAGCGTATCAGGACGAGGGAATTCATCCCTGGATTCAATTGCCACCTGGAATGTTTCATATTCCTCCAGTAAACTGTATAATAACATTATGGTCAATAAATTGTCATTTATTTTTATGTCCATATCATTTAATTTGTTGACTGTATCGAAAAATTCTGAAACGTGATCTCTGACAGCATCTTTGAACTTCATCTTCTTCAACATCAGGCGTTTTAATAAGGTAGCCTTCCTTGCAGGGTTTTGGACTGATAAACAGTTTGCAACTTCGTCCGAACTTCGTGAGAGGTGTTGCATCCTTTTATAAACTTCAGCTCTGAAGCAATGATTGTAAGAATCAAATCGGATTTAGCCTTCCTATCCTTCTTAGTCCATTCTGCAGCTCCACTTTCGACTGCTGGTTTTTTCAATGTTCCATTGACATAGTCCCAGTTATCATTTCTGATCAATAGGGCTTCTGCAAGGATGACCCAAGTGTCGCAGTTATTTCACCCAGTTCCAAAATTCTAGAAGTAGCCGAATACGGAATATCTCGATCGAAAATTTTGAAAACATCACAGCCAAAATTTAATATTGCACTTAACACTGTCACCCCTATTCAGAGCCTACTCAGCGCCTATTCAACGAGCATAACGCCCATAACCTATTAAATTTAGCCCTATTTTAGGAGGTGTACTACTTTCCCTTTTTGCCCCCCACGGAAAAGTAAAAGCGAGGGCTATTTTTTAAAAATGTATTCGGTAAGTGTTACCAAAAACTTAGTCCTTTAGGGTTAAAATCACCAAAAACTGAAGTACACTCGATCGATACTTCGATATTTGAATCAAATCATTTTAAATTCAATATTGCTTGTATATTATTTATAGAATTTTCGAATGCCTGCGAGGGAAATCAATTTCAATTATAAACATTTTCTGAAATTCCGTTTTTCTAAATTCTGAAGCAATTAAAATAGTCCAATTTTTCTTCTTAAATTTATGAAAAAGCTTGAAAGTTGTAGCACTTGTGTGAAGGCTACATGCTTGATCTTACAATGATGAAATTCAATTGTACGTAGAAAATTGCGAATCAATCCCCAACTATCCACCTAATTTGCACGATATTAGACTATTAGGTGGCGAGAAATTGATGTGTGAGGATTTAACTTATGCACAAAATTTGCGAACACAGATACGGGACCAAAGTTAGCCAGGGAGGTTTGAAACGATTATGCAAGGAAATCCATATTTGAGTAGGAAAATTTCGCCTTATGAGAGTGATCAGGATACTGGGGCTATCTAAGCTGATTCGAACTAAATTCCAAATATATCTTCGAAATATTCCGTTGTTGGGGTAATCATTGTGAGACAAGTTAAAAAATAAAAATAAATAAGTAAAGAAAATAAAAAAGGGTACCTACAAACATTGTAAATTAAATACCATCAAAATTATGATATTTTCATAATTCAAAACTAACCACCACATAAAGTTGTTCAAATGGTATACCCACCAGATTTTGAAACTCATTACTTACCTCTCCAGAACTTCCAAAGCATCCTTCAACAAGATCAATTCTTCGAGCGTTGGCCTCACTGTTAACTAAATAACAATAGTGGATTAATAAAAAATATTAATAATACTGTTATGGCGAATGTTGACCAAGAGTTTGATATGATGAAAAGAATAAAGGAATAATATGCAAAAGGAAGAATTTCGTCACCCTATTTATTCCCATAGTTGGAATAATAGTGTTATTCATTATTTAAATTTATGGGGTCTTTGCAAAACAATTCTTTAGTATAAACGAAGTCTTTAGATAAACATCAACTGCATGCACAAGAACTGCCTCGGTATACAATCACATAAATTTTCATCAGCATGGTTTGAAAATTGTAAATAGGCATGCACAATTACAATAAGTGAGTGAACTCATGGAAAAAATAGGTTCCAGCCAAGTAGTCAGCAGAGCTGGTTTTCCTTATGAGTAAATGAAACAAGGATTTTTAAAAGTCTTTTGACTGATATATGTTGTATACAATTCGCTTTGTGTGGTATACTTAGGTTCCTAACATTCTAAAGAGTTCATAGGTTCAGTAGAAAAAGTTCCATTCATGCAGCATAATCGAATAAGCAAATTTCCGAAAACTATCATTTATAATCGTAATAAGTGAAATTTGAGAACTTTGAGAGCTAAGAAATTGTTAACTACCAACATTATGAAAAAAGAAAAAAAAACTCGTTCTATAATACAGGATGTTTCAAACCTAATCTCAAAACTTCAGGGATCGACTTTAAAGCTCATTTCTGATCGGAAATTCGTTTCTCCAAGATTTTTTAAATGTTTCCTGTCTCATGGTATTGAAACGGCCATAACATCCCTTAAAATTACTGTAAACTCAAAAATAAGGACATCGTTGGAAAGAGTGAAAATTTTCCTATCTACCTGATGCCTAACCGGGGGTTTTTTTTAGCCTAACTGCTAAAAAGCAAATTTTGAAAATTGTTGGAATTGTTTTCTTTTTTTTCATTCATGCAGGAAGTTTTTCCATGGAATTCCTTTCCAAAATAGTCTCTAATAGGAGCAGAATTGCAAAATGGAAAAAAACGAGTTCTGGAAAATTATCAAAATTTTCTTTTTAGCCTCCATTTTCAAGTCAGCTCAAAAAATATTAGGCATTAAGTTCAGTAAAAAATCATTAAAAAAGGCATTAAGTTCATTAAAAAAGTAGTTAGGCATTTAAGTACAGATTATGTAATTTAACGCTCTTTCCAACGATGTCCATATGTTTGTGTTTACAGTAATCCCCAAGAGGAGTTACGGCCATTTTAACGGCATAAGACTAAAAAAAAAAAAAGAAAAAAAAACGTAAAAATAAAATTACTCAAAAACTATGCGTTTGAAAAAAATTGCAAAGGGGAACTTTCGATCAGAAATGGGCTTCTAAAATCGACCCCTGATAGCTTTGATACCTCGACAGGAGTTCGAACTCGTGTTGTTACAACTACGGGAAATTTTGCGAAGTCGCAACAATCAGAGCTATGAGGCAAGGGTGATCAAACCTCTTCGACTGTGAGAATTATTTTCCTGGAGCGTCTTATTGCACACACACCGATTTTGGACGGTTGGTTTTATTCTGGCTGTCCAAATTCCAATAGTGAACCATTGGATGGAACGGGACGTGGCACACACGCCGAACGTAAAATAATGCCGGTAAAATATCGGGGAGCAGCCGGCCACTGCCACTGCAGACCGCCGGGACCGGGAAGACCCGACCCCACAGTGGTGTACATGACTGAATACACGCTTGCACACTAACGATTGTTTACCGACCGATTTCAGCAGTTCTCGCTAGTCGCTACGCATCTTCTATTCCATTTGAGTGCTCTCGTGATATAGGATTAGTTTTGTGATTTCGGACAACCACGTAGGTAAGTGTTAAAAAACGGTTGATTTATTATATGAATTATATTCATATTTATATATGAAAAACTTAGTACCATCACGCCTCACTTCTTCAAAAAGAGTGTAGAATGTGACACTGTGTTCCCTTCTTTGATTGATAGGATGAATCCACCACTTGCGCATGATCGGAGCTTAATGCGGCGATACAATAACCACATAGCGAATACACGTTTAGGATTCATTGTTGTTCAAGAATCTCGCGTCACGAACACCAAGCAACTGATTGTTTTACCGATAAAAATCCGATGTGTTTGCAATCACCTGCTACCGATAAAATACCGGCTGACTTTTTACCGATCGTCCAAAATCGGTGCGTGTGCAACTGACCTAACATTTCCTCGGAGTCAAATACCAGCCGTCTCGGCTGGTTTGGGGTCTGACGAATGACGAAGTGAAACTGCAGGCCGCTGGCTCAGCAGATGCTCGCTGGAACAAGTCAGCAGTCGAGCGAGGTCATTGTCACGGTGTGTTTTGACTCAAGTGAGTGAGGAAGTGCAAGGTGCTAACGACTGGAAATGTGATGTTTACAGTCTTTTGGCTCGAGAGGGATTTAATTAATTATTGTTTCGTATGATTTCGGGTCCTATTTCGACTGCACCACTGTAACGGCCCAAAAATATTTGATACCTCGACAGGAGTTCGAACTCGCGTCGTTACAACTACAGGAAATTTCCCGTAATTGCAACACTCCTAACGATCTGAGCTATGAGGCCAGGGTGACCAAACCTCTTCGACTGTGAGAGTTATTTTCCTGGAGCATTAACACATAGATTTTAAATGTTTTAGAAATGCTCCAAAGATAAACCTCCTGTATATGTGGCATATAGATTTAATGAAATCGTAAAAGTTATATGTATTAACTGTATGTAAACAGTAAACACTCACACGAGTGACAGTTTGGATCGTCACTGGCGTGAGATATCAACAAGAAAATATGAATATTTACTGTTTATGGGTCGTTCTCAAACTAGGGGCAACTATTGAGTCCCACAGGCCTTGCTCAGCTACAGTAACTTTTTCCCAGAAAATTTTTTTTCCCAGGGATTCCTTGCAGGCCAGTGTGTTGGAAAAAAGTAATTCAAGTGCCATACCTGCATATCTATACAAATATTTTTGCGCATAAAAGGCCAAAAATGCAATTACCGTGGGTGTCCCAAATTAGTTTTTTGCTCTACAATGTTACTTTTACCCACAATATTGATTAATGTGTGGCAAAAAGGTCTTCGTTTTCCAAAGTTGGGTTGTAGAGCATCATGAAACTGATTGAAAGAATGTGCTAATCAACTTTTCGATCCCCTCAATGTATCGCCAAAAAGTGTCCCAATGTTTTGGGATATTACCATGGTTGGAACTGAAAACTGCAATTCTGATCCCAACCAACCGAAATTTCGGTTTGAATCTCATTCTGTTGGCAAGCTTGGGATCTGTTAGGGTGGGGATAGGACCCTTCCCCCTCACCCAACGCTGTTGCTGGTGGACCCCCACGTCGAAAGGAGTGCAGTCAGGAGCGTACCTTTTCATTTGCTATTACCATGTGTGTCAAATTGATGACTAGGGAACATTTTTAGCATATTTTTTTTCCTCCATCCTCTTCCTTTCGTTCTCCTCTTTCAAAATACGTCCAAGTTTTTGTTACTGAAGTTATTTATTGGGTTGAAAATCGATCTCAAACAACGATTTTCAATTACCATGTCTGAAATTGAGCTATTACCATGGGTTTATTAAAATCCACGGTAATTGCATTAGCTGCATGGTAATATAATTCCACTGCATTTTCAAACTTTCCAGCAATAATTATATCTTTCAGTGTTTTTATCCACACCATCAAGTGCATATGTATGAGGGGAAAATGTAAATCAAAACATTTTGCATGGCCATCAACTTGGGGAAGCATTTTAATACTAATTCGCCATCAGATGGAAGGGTTCTTTCCACATGTGGCAATTTGCTTGTTGGTAGTTTTCTATTGACTAAACCGCAAATAAAAAAATAAATTCGACATTGTTTCCACTGGAAAACCGGCTTGTGGTAGAAGGAAGTCAGGCATTTAGCGTGAAGAGGTACTTAAAAAAAGAGAGAGAGAGAAAGAGATGCAGAACGCGAGAGAAGAGAGAGGCGAAGAAATGAACCCGAACTGAGGGAGGAAAATAAGCTGAAAGAACATTCAAGGTACCAGCAACGGAAAAAGGATATAAAGCTTTTATGTGACTTGAATGAAAGGGATAGGAGGGCCAAAAGTAGGAAACTGAGGAAAAATTGATCAGACAACTTCATCAAAATAAGATGATGAAAACTGTGGAAAATAAGGTTGTTACAAGGATTTGCGGACACAAGATAGACACGGAACCAAAGTTGAAATTTTGGATTTCGAGACCAACAATTTTTTTTCTCCTGAAAGTGGAACAATGCTTCCGCTACCTTTAGGTAGACTCGGAATTTTTTATTTTTTTTTCGAATTTTCAAGTCACGTTGGTTCTTGAAGTACCAACCTTTTTTTTTACTAGGTACTGAATGTTGAGAGTATTAGTTTACTTACTATTGCTTCTTAATTTTATATATTTATTTTAATAGTTTATTACTTTTATTTAGTGTTATTTGAATATACTTTCAAATAATGATTAAATTGATGAGAATTATCTTTCAAAATCCCCTTGTTGTTTGCCTTTCAATGCTTTATTCTACGAGTATAATTTTGGTTCTACTCTCAGGTTTCCCAGTCAATATTTTTGCTTCAGAGTCTCCCTGGGTGATGTCATAAATGTACCTACTTCTTTTAAATCTAGTACATAATTACACAATTTAAGCATAGCTAGACTGATAATTTAGTTTCGGTGTTGGGTTCCTGTCCAACGATAGTGGACCATACCTTATTACTAGTTAGATTTACTTTAAAGGAGATTTTTCCGTAGTCACCACCTTTTTCCATTGACAGAACATGTCGTTAAATTTGGTGAATTTATAATTTCAATTCCAGCCTTCATAAAAGTACGTTAATAGGTACCTACTTACTTTGTTAAACTTGCCTACCTTATTTACATAGTTAGCTATTAAACAGCACGTACCTAGGTACCGTTCTACATTTTAAAAATAGTTTTTGTTGACTAGGTAAGCTTATTCATTCGAAAAAGTTATTTATATAGGTATCTATATACCTTCCTATACATACTGAACTTACCATCTCATTAACACTTTGCAACATTTTGTCTGATTTGCCTGGTATAGTGCAACGCCACTTGGGCGCTCTTTAGTCAATTACTTTTTTAATTTTGTTGGTTTGTTGTTCAGGTTTCGCTAATATGAACCCCTATGTGATCCTACGCCTAAAGACTAAGGTTACAAATAAAAACTAAAAGACTAATTAGGTGTAATTGACTATTTTACGAATGTTACCTACATATGTACGATCTTGTGTTCAAGTTTGAATCGTTTTTATATTATTTAAATTAGAGTTTAAATTAAAAAATTGCTGGATTAAAAACGTTTTTACGCTATTACCTACATACGTACCTCCTAGTATAATTATCTGTTGTTGAAAACACTGATGAAATTACCATGGCAACTGCAGCTATTAGGTACCGTGGACACCGAATTTGAAATTTTCCAAAAACTAGGTTTAAATTTGAGAGTTGATCTGGGTAATATGTATTTTTGCAATCAGTGTTGACTAAGGAACCACCCTGAATTTTTTCAAATTTTTTTGAAGACTTTTATTTTTTGAAATTTCTGTGTCCGAAAGTTGCCCCTAGTTTGAGAACGGCCCTTATATTTACTTGATAAAAAAAAAAAAAAAAACAGATAACACTACTTCGACTTGACACGTAAGATGTACATGAAACCGAATCTTAAAAGAATATTTTATTGTTTCTTATTGGTAAAAATTCATGTCAGTCGCGTGAGGAACAATAAAAGTACGCATCTTGATGTTGGATGGATTATGGCCTTGATTTTGTAAATTTTCAATGCACGGGCACCACGAAAGTTACTAACCCTTCCTTTGTAAGGGTGGAGGGTATTGTCCTCACCTTCCTCGCCCCACTATCGAAAGCCCCCCCCCCCTTCTCCTCATCGTCCATCCAAACTGTCACTCGCGAGAGCACATTCTTCAAAAGTCTTGGCCAAGGTTTCTTCAGTGCCGAAAAAACTATTCCTTTCAGATCTATTTCTGCCTAATCATGTCATAATATAACTAATAGTTAAAGATAAGCCTCTGCCCCCATTGATTTCATTCGACTTTTTTTCTTTTTTTTTTACCTAAAACGAACTTGGGAATTCATGAAATCGTCTTCGGACAGCCATTTTTGCGAACTTTTCAAGAGAAAAATGGTCGTCAAAATTGTTCATTCATCTGTTTTTCATAATTTGATAGTTCACAATTCACACAGATTCCATTCGAACTAAATGCTGTTAGAGGAGTGGGGGGAAAAATGAAAACTACATCGTGCAGAGTATTTTGAATTGCCCGGGCAGCAAAAAGACATTTTATTTGATAATGACCCACGAACTTCGACATTATTGGTTTCCACATTTGTCAAAATTTGTAAAGATGTTCGTGGAAAATTGTGTTACGTCCCAGGAAAACAACTCTCACAGTCGCAGAGGTTTGGTCACCCTGGCCTCTTAGCTCTGGTCGTTAGAGCGTTGCAACTGCGGGAAATTATTAATAATTTCTCGTAGTTGTGACGACGCGAGTTCGAACTCCTGTCGAGGTAGCAAAATATTTTTAGCCCGTTACAGTGGCGCAGCTGGCCAGCGTGAGGCTATTTTGGCTCGAGAGGGAACCAACCCCCCAGTCCGAGCTCGCCCATACAGGGTAGCCCATGCCCAGAAACCGATTCTACGTGAGAATTATTTTCCTGGAGCGTAACAATTGTAATACTTGTAGAGCTGCAAAATCTAATTCAGGAAAATCATAGCCAAAGTTAGCCCAAGTTCTTCACTTAGTTAGAACAAACTACTTTTTAATGATAGGAAATTCATTAGATTACCAAAATTTGAAAATTAATAAGCATACATACAAATTATGAGAATTCACTTGTAGGACAAGCTGTTTTTTTTAAATTAATTTTTTCAATACAATGTACACACTACTTTTTCTTAAACATCAGTGAATTTCGTCTGCATGAAATATACATAACTAGTACTGATAGGACCTGTTCCACCACAGAGGATCACGAACTAATCCAGAGTTAATCCACATATATGTCAATACAATTTTTGAAGTACAACCCCCGACTCTGGATGGTCCACTATGGTGGAATGCGCCCTCAGTTTTCTGGTAAATGCATGACTTTGTTGGTGTAGTAGGCATATGTCTGGAAACGGTTAAATTAACTATCATTACAAGCGATTGTTATCAAGTTATGTAAACAAAGATACTTATTCTTTGAGAGGTCCACATGTCTGAGTCTGGTCAGAGCCCTGTCCCCTCATATCCTTTAAGCTGTGTACGGACTTGAACAAACCTCCGCAACATTCCTCCGAACCAAAAAAAAAAAAAAAAAAAAAAAAAAAAAAAAAAAAAAAAAAAAAAAAAATCCGATGTTCGGGGCGGCAAAACTTCAAAGGAATTGAGGTTTGGAGGAATGTTTGGAGCCAATCCGCCTGTAGGTGGTTTTTTGGGGTGTATCAATGGGATGCTCGGAGTTGGGTGAGGCTAGTGTGAACGGAGTAAAAGTTGCAACGTAACGTACCTTCGTTCTCGAAATTTTCCTCCACCGCCAGTCAACCCCCTTCCCATAATTCTGTGAATTATTTGCATTATTTCATCAGTTCGTGCTTCGTATTTTTATTTCAATACGGCATGGACGTTGACATGGAGTGGGAAAAAGATTACACCCTTGGGTTTATTGACATGTACAAGGAGTACGAAGTGTTGTGGGACCCAAAACACCCCCACTACTACAAAAAAATTAGCATATTTTATGAAATTTTGCTTATCAACCAACGTAGTTTCTTCTTCCTTTTTCTCACAATATAATCAATCAAAATGTACTCAGCTCTGCCAGTTGCTCTTGCGATGCCACGACGAGAACTCAATTCAACTAGGAGTACCGCTCTATTCTCTCGATTGCTCCCCCAAACCTAATTTGCAATGGTACGATGTTCAGAGCGCTGCGATGTCTTGAGTAAAAATATTGGATCAGAGGTACTGTTCGAACGTCTGTTCAAGTGCATACCCAGCTAAAGAGGCCCACACAGGAAATTAATTTTCAAGAACCCAGGCTAATCAAAAGATTAAATTTGGCGGAAAAAAGTAATTTTAACAGAACTTTAGACAATTATTCCGGAGAGGAAATAAGAGGACATAACTGCCAACATTTAGTTAAGTTTAGTCAAAATGCTGCCTCCACACGAACTCAGCAAAGGAAGATTGCAAATGTTGGTAAGCGACGAGATTGCTTGTTTCTCCATTTCGCTGCTCCCCATAATCCATGTGCTGTGAGTGAGGTCTAGATATTGGATCCATGAAGTTTTATGATGTATATTTGACCATCGGATGATTGTGGCCAAACGATTCCAGCTCTTAGGTCCAACAATCTGAAAAATCGTGGTTCAGTGAGCAATGCTCCTTCGTACTACTGCTAGTAATGTTGACTGCTTTCCGATCCAACATGAACCGTATAAAACAATCTTTTGTCTCCCAGCACATGCCCCCACCCTCCCCAAAGACCCATTGTTGTGGGAAGGCAGAGCCACTGTTAATTTTCGACTTCCAAAATTTTACCTAGCCCTCCGATCGTAGTTAGGGTATAGTTTCAGAACAAGCTAACAGTTTTCACATATAATCATTCTAGCGTACCGAAGATAGAAATAACATAAATCCACCACCGACTATATGGTTTCTTATGAGGGATTGTGGCTCCAACCAGGTTCGGACATGAAGGCCTCAAGAAGAAAAGTACCTATCTAATAAAGATATGCGGGTGTACTTTAGTGCTGCCCCCATTTTCAAAATTGGACTTCTCTGCTTCAAACCATCGTTTTCTAATTTGAAAAATACGATTACGATTATAAGTCGTTAGATTCCCCGCTTCTTCATCGGTGACGTGTGAAAAATCCTAAAGGTATTTGAATATTGTGATTTTAAAAAGTTGGGGGGGGGGGGGGGGGGGGGGGGGGGGTACTAAAGCTGACTAGTCAAAAACTACATTGAATTCAGAAACTAAACTAGTCAAATCAAGATTGATTGATGTAAATAGTTTCTAGGATGTTTCGAGTGTTAATGATGAAGAAAAGGTGAGTCTGACGATTACCAAATCGTATTTTTAAAATTAGAAAACGATGGGTTTGCAGCGGGGAAATCTCGTTTAGAAATATGGTGAAGGGGGGGGGGGTCACTAAAGTAAACCCAGATATATGCTTTAATGTAATCGTTACCTATTCATTATACATAGGTACATATAACAAAGGATTAGTCCCGAGGGAGACTAATCACACTGTGTCTCAGCCAAGTCCCACCCACTGCCCTTTAAAAATCGTACCACCAAATTGAGCTAGGTAGATATATATTTTGAGTGAAAGCAAACTCAATAGTAGTTTCACAAGGTAACATCTAGTGACATAGTCATGTAGGCGCAGTAACTTCCTCCTTAAATACTCTATTCCATTACCCCTATGGAAACAAACAACAAACAAGTTGAGTCATTGAAGACAATTGCAAAATAATGTCCTCTTTCGTTGCTTTTCCTACTATCTTGTACATACACTAATAAAGAACGTGATTTTGCCGTCACATAAGTAGGTACAAATCATTCGTGACTCAACATCGAGGTATAGGTACTTACCTCGAGTTTTAGTTGATATGGTATCTATGTATACCTAATTACCTAATGAATGTGATAAGACTCTAGCTCAATATTAACACGATTGGAGAACTATGAAATTGTATGTATCTACTTACCAAGCCTATCAACCATTTTGCCGACGTCCCTGAGAGGATGTCACTGCAGAAAAGAAACAACAGCTAACTAAAGAATATATCAAGACGAATAGAAGGACACTTTAAACAATGAATCACGATAAATGAAGAGAGCGACAGAATTACAGAAATTGACACTACGGTTACACCGCTAACGGCAAATAATTCGAGTACATTGCTAACACCACTATTAACACTAATCTGTTGCATACCTTAGTTGCATATGCCTATTTTCCTTTCCCTTGTTGACGAAAACGAAACCACAGTCATGAAATTAACACACCCAAACCATGGAATTCAAAAGGTGTAACGTGGAACGAAAGTATACCGAGTATGGATCTTAAACAAGATGTTCACCGTATGATAAACAGCGCTTCGTAGCGGAGCTACTCGTAGTTAGGACGCCTACCACTAACCATACTTAGAACTGGTTTATCAATTGAATTTTCTATCCTGATTAAAGTCTGACAAAGTCAAATATCTGATTATCTTCAACTAGCTGTTTATCAATTCAGTTTCACTGCTCAGATATCCGATAATCGCTGAATATTTTAACTGACCACGTGAGGTTTGATTTTAGCTGCTCAGTTAAATGAGTAATGGAGTCGCCGATGTGACAGTTTATTGTAATATTTAATATAGGTATATAGTTCAGGAGGATGTTGACGTTTGGACATGAAAAGATTTGTTGTCCCGACGATTCAAAGGTTTATTACTTCATTTTCAAGGGCTATAATACAAACAAAAACAATACAATCAAATTATTGGCCTTTTAAACTAAGGAATAGGCTTAAGGGTGATTCTCAGAAAAAGGGCAAATTCTGGCCTCCTTTTTGGCCTGTAACCAAAGGTGATGGAAAAATCGAGAAAACATTGTATTTTACCCTTCAGGCATCAAACAATTATTTAAGTACAGTGCTGAGTTGAGGTCAAACTCGTTTTTCTACTTGGAAATTTTAAATTTTGACTTGCATTCTTCCATGGTGATGACTTCTGGTTTTTTGCTTCGTCACTACTGAAAGTAGGTAAACTGTGTTCCTGCAAGAAGTTGAACACATTTTTACCCTCACAAATTGAAATTTCCACTGAGAACAACACTGTGTTTCATCTCTCATTCCCACGCCAAGAGTCCGACGTGTATTAGGTATGTCGAGTGTCTCCTATAAGGGTGGGGGGTGGGCACACACACAAAACAACTGATGACACACAAAACAACTGAACACACACAAAACAACTGACACACACAAAACAACTGATGACACACAAAACAACTGAACACACACAAAACAACTGATCACACACAAAACAACTGATACCACCTTCTCCGAACCTCCACTAGAGCGAACTGGCGTCGTTTCAAAAGAGTTGAAAAGAGTGTAACTCTACACACAAAACTGTGTTTCATCTCTCATTCCACAAATTGAAGTTTCCTTGTTTGCCAGATGTCTGTCTGTCCGGGCCAATTCCTTGTCACGCTTAAAGTTATAATAAGTTGTTTCTGATTTGATGATATTATCAGTGATTGTGCGGTTTAGCTCCTAGAAGGTCCCCTACTAACTTCCTTGCAGACGGATTAACAATGAGCATGCGCAAATGCGAATTTTCTTCAACGTTGATTTCTTATAATCTAATGATAATTGACCCGATTTTGTTCAAACTCGAGTGGAGGAGGGGGGGGGGGTAGTTGGTAATATTTTAGGAAATGAGTTTGGGGATACTGTTCTATTAATTTTGCCATACTTAATTGGTTGGGTAATAACATGCGTAAAACTAAAATTTGATGACACAGACCAAACTCCAATATTAATGGCTAATTTTGACAAAATTTTCAGGTATTGTGTGGGTTAACCTTTGGATAATCAATTGAATGAAACTAATTTTCCTTCAACCATAAAAAAATTGAGGTATTAATCAATTAAAAAGAAAAGAACACAATTTTAATCAATCAAACCTCATTACCGCGTGAAAAAAAGATTCTTGGTAATGACAGCAATAGAAACTTGGTAATGACAATTGGGAATAAAAATGCTTCCTATAACAACTGGGTTGAAGGTATTACAAACATGGACAATGTGTTTTGACGTGCGTTTGAAGGGTAACAAATTAATAATTGTGAGAAGAAAATTTGGGAGCAATTGCTTTCTGGGTTAGATAAATATGTGGAAATGAGAATATAAAATACGATACTTACCTACTTTTCCTCGTGACAAGGCTTTCTTCCACCAATCTTCTGCCCTATGGCTCTCGTAATGGTTGGCGAGTCTTCGTGCAGCACGCCACTGATCACGGGGAATTTACCCTTTCAAAATGTACCTTTTGGGAAGAGTGCGAGGGACGTTTTTTGAGTTACGCGGAAATGACTTTGTTTTCAGGGACTAAGACTTTTTCTACCCAGAAAACTATAGATATCATTTGAAACTTTGTAAACACAGCATTTTATCGAGGAAACAAGTCTTCTTTTAGAAAAAATATCAATTCATGGTTTGATTCCTCTTCAGATGGAGTAATCTAAAAATAAACTCGCTAAGTTGATGGAGTGACCTTCCGTGGTAATGACTAGGTACCTATTTATATATTCAAGGTGGGGGAAAAGTATTTAACCTTAACCTAAACGGAGTTTTTCTCGCATGAAATGTATCAGAACATCGAGTAGAAAAGTATCAATGACAAGAACCGTTCTCCTAGGCCAACATAAATCATGATCAGATGATGAGACCTGGAATTTGCCCGGCCGAAATCTATGAATTCAACGGGGTATGTATGGGGGGAGGAGATCAATATCAATTTTATAGTTATGTAGGTACTTATAGAGTTGATCAGCTCCTAGGTGTAAGGCTATGCCCAATTACTACACTTGAAAAGTAGGTACCTACCTACTGCACAAGATACGTTTTCAACACATGTTGACTTGGCTGTGTCAACATCCTAGTACTTATCAGAAGTAGGTGTCAACTACCTAGCTGGACTATTTCGGAAAAAATTGTGTCTATTGTGCGTTCTGGTGCTATTTTGAGAGTTGCGGATTAGAGTGGAGGGTGACTTTCTTATACCGGATGGAAGAAGAAGGGAGGGTTGACCAGTAGGAACTTCATTTTTATGTTTTGAAACATTAATAAGATTCGAATAGCACTTACTGAGGTTTTTATTTATTAGGTAACTGCTTTTATTTATTAGGTAGGTACCAAATCTTTATTTTGTTCGATGGTTATCATCTCTATGAATTCTCTTTGAATAGTTGTGATTCGAGCAGGAGAGTTTTCGTATTGTTAAATTGAAAAGTATGCCCAGATTTTGCGTGAGTAGGTACATGAAGCTGTGGGATCATATTCTTCACGTCTACTTTCACGCTCGTTTTATGGGACGCTAACGACGGTTTGACGCTATTTTTATGGGAATTTAGCCTGGTTTTCAAATGTGAATGTGTTTGGTCAATATAACTTGATCCACATTCACAGGGGACTTGATAAATAGGTAAGGTTTGACTGAAGATCTTTTGGTACTGGGTCTTTCGTTTTTTACATGATTTTGTTAATAGTTACGTAGGGGTACCCTTTCTGTAGCATGGCGAGTGGAAAATGTCAAGAATTTTGACATATCTACACTGCTGTGAAAAATTAAGGGATCACTGTCGAAAAAACTCAGTTTTGTATGCATAGTGGCCGAATAGTACAGTACCTGTCCACTACGACGAATTCCCACTTGTTGGTAAATAGATATCCAGAAGAAGAGTTTACCACCGATCCCGGCTCAATAGAATGGTGCAGTCTGAAGTAAACTAAGAACACATTTTGTCAAAAAATCGAATTTTTGCGTCTTCAAACGAATGGTCGCCCAACTGGTCTTTCAAAGATTTACAAAAATTGTATAGGTCATTAAAAAGCTGAGTTCATGCTGAACAATTTAAAAAAAGTACATTTTTTAAGGGTTTACAGCCAAAAATTCACTGAAAAAAGTAAGCGGTTTTCAACAAATTGTGTTCAAAAGG
>CM061045.1:49405917-49407759 GCA_030762985.1 Adelphocoris suturalis | reverse complement strand
GCGCAACATCCCCCCCCCCCCCCCCCCCCCCCCCCCCCCCCCCCCCTGGACTCATCGTAGAAAAATGCGGTTGATTGCAAACTTTCAAAATGGATTCTGCTATCATTTAAAATTGAAAAATTAGCTTTCTTACCATGGGTAACGTACATATGTAATTTTAATTTATCGTTCGAAAAATCAACCCTGTTTGTGAAGCGTGCAATTTAGGTTCATTGCAATGTGGCACCGGGTGATGAGGGGTTTTTTTTCCCAAGGTGACTGCAATGGAATGTTTGTCCTGAGTTAATGAGACTTTTTTCTTCAATAAAATAACGAGTACTATCTCTGGCCAAAAGAGAGACAATACCGAGCCCTGAGTGCTTACAAGTGGATGTAAACACTTGAGACTCCAGGTCGGAAGCCTAGCCAAGAGCAAACTTCACGATCTAACTCAAGCAGCCTCCCTGCAGTAAGTTCGTGCGAAGGAGGCGCAGCTTCTGCTCTGGCTTCAATGGAGCCTTGGTAACACGAGCTAATGCTCCACCAAGGCTTGCAGCTATAGTGGCCACACCCATCAAGTCAACCCCAAGGTACCGCTAGACCTCCAACATGGATGGGGCAGAGATCAGTGTCTGCCCTAAGACAAAGCACTCCTGATCAACCACCTTCACCTCATGCTGGCGGCCTGACAGAACCAAGGAAACTGGGTTTCAGTGAGTAGGATGACATCATCGGCAAAAGCCAATGCGCCTACTCACACCACAGGGGCGAGATCAAACCCTATTTCATCTGGTAGCTTACCCAAGGCTGTATCTAAGACTAGGTTGAAGAAGAGTGGCGATAGAGGATCCCCCTGGCGTACCTCGAACCCAATGTCGACATCCCCTGACACCTCGCCTCCTGTCTTTGTGTTACATTCTGGCAACATTCTCAATTAGCAAGCAGGGGACCCAATACCACGAAGGCAATTAGGCAAAATGACTTACTGTCAAGTCCAGAGGGGCAAGATGGAGCTGCCGTTTCTTGATGCAGGCCAGCGAAATGACAGTTAGGAGAACTGTTAGGTTCTCTGCTGTGCCATCCACTGGTCAAAATGCTATCTGGACGTCACCTATGACACCAGCAACTTGGAAGACAGATGCCAGAATCATTTCAAAGTGGCGGAAAACTACTGATGATATAGAAATCGGTCAGTAGCCTCCAGGCCCACTTCCTCCTTTCTTCCTTTCAGTGGTCTTCCCGACAGAAGTAACAAGTTGAGGACGAGCAGCTTGACATTTTTCGGGGCTTTATTCCTGCATCTTCACAACTTCTGGACCCGCTGGTATTCCCGCCTCCTTGCTTGCTTGCTTGGCTGCTCTGCGACCTCCTCGAGGCACCAACACTGGAGGATTTCCTCCTTGATGGCTTGCCACAGTCGCATCCCCAACCTGTGGGAAGATCCCCTGTACATAAGCCACGACCTCGTCTTCCAATCCTTCTGGCCTCTCAACAGCTTGCCTCGCCAGTTCCTGCAGATAGGCGCTCTCATAACCTTCAATGCGGCCTACCTGCTCCCCTAACCTGAACACTTCGGTCTTCAAATTGTCAAGAACACCAGAGGGAGGATTGCTAAATGGGGGACTGCTGTCCCAGGCCTGTAGGAGATGCGGGAGAGGCCCCACGGCTATTTGCCAGGATTGCGTTCTGGACAATCTGCTTGTAGTGGGGCCTCAGGCGAAAAGATTGAATGACAGAAAGCGTGCACATGGGAAAACCCAGAGGGTGCCGGGGTTGCACGGTGGGGATGTATGACCTTAACTTGGGTAGGGATATGAAGGAGCTCCGAAGAGATAAAAACACCAACAGTTACCCTACCCCAGC